>CALSBV010010255.1:2463021-2474883 GCA_943590825.1 Bovichtus diacanthus
TGTGAGGTTGGCTTGGTCAGAGTGGTTTTTTGTGTAGCTATACTTCTTTGAAATACAATAAGACACTAAATCAATGATCACAGAGACACTGTGTATGTCTGTTTGTATGCGTCTGTGTGTGATCATTTGCAGAAAAATGCTTCAGTGCTTCTCTTTGTAGTACCATAACTTTCTGATGTTGTATTTTTCGGACGTTTTTGGCGCTCATACATCTGTGTAAAAATATTCCAATGTCATATATTTAGCTTTAATTCTATAAATGTTTTACTTTATCTGCAAAAAGCTGTGGATAGAGCCAACTTCAGACCCTGAAAGAACATCAGAGAGTCTATGGAGGAATTAGACCAAGACTAGTGTGAAAAACAAAACTTTTTCAGTAATTATGCACATATATTTGGGTATCTAGAATGTTCAGCCTAACCAGTCTGTGTTGACACAAAAGACCTGATTAGCTGTTCAGCATAATCGGCTGCTGACATGATCCCCAGTTAGTAATCAGACTGTAGACGTGGAATATAATGATCTCCACAAGGAATCTATTACAAAAAACGACATTTTGTCAGTAGTACAACAGATAGGGGATCTATTTCCCCATCAAAGAGGATTTAGTCCAATCTATAATCACTTTGAAATGTTGCTGATGGGAAACTTTTGACTATGTCGACATTACAGTGGAGAGTAAACGCTTTTGCAGGTAAAGCTTTGTCTTATGATCATACTGTATCATGTCGTAAATGTGTAGTATGTAAAGAGAGAACAAGGGCTTTATGTAATATTTAGACTTTATTTTTTACTATACAATCATCTGTTGTATATAGAATGTGATCATATTTTACTTAGCAAGGGCAGACAACAGACAGAATCCTCAAAGGGCAAAAGCTCCAAAGTCTGACCTTCGACGTTGCTCAATTGTTTTGACTGATTTTGATTTGATTTTATATTTTGTATACAAATGTTCCTATTGAGGTATTTACATGCCATACTCTATTTTTGTGATTGTGTGAAATAAAAGGCTCCGTGTAGAAACACAGGATGTCGGCATGTGACGCTCGCTCCCAACACACAACATAACATCGCAGGTTTTCCAGACTGTGACCTGCCCTGGCTCCAACGTTCCTGGGTGTAGCCTATGTGTGGACTGAAGCAGGCCTAATTAGAATTCATTACTTTTAAACCTTCCTAGCATGTAAAAGAGGCCAGAGACAAAGTCAGTGAATAAACTTCTAATAACCATGAATGACGAGTGCTTTTATGCGAACAAGCTGCTGCAGAATGACGTGCAGAGCTGTCTGTTTCCGCGTGTTGCTGAGCAACACTTGCTGAGTCTGAGGACTTAAAAAGCAGAGAATACATTGGTGAAATGTCTCTCGCTGATGGAAGCTCAGTCTTTTCTATTTCCCCGTTTTTTTCTCTGTGTTTTTCTCCAGGCGGCAAAGACCAAATCCTTGTGCACTTTATTCAGTTAACCGGTTAGCAGCTAAAGCTAGCCAGTTAAGCTGTTGTTACGCAAATGCTACGCTCGTATAGGTAGAGTGTATTTTCTCACTCATCTCAGTGTTAAAGGGATGGTTTGGGTCTTTTCAAGTGTGTTTGCACGAGGTACTTATCCCATAGTCAGTCTATTACCTACTGTAGATGGCACAGCAGCTAAGCAATGTACTGCTGTGGATGGGGTCGTCTGTAAAAACGTACTTTAGCCACCTAACAAAAGTGTGCGCTATATTTCTAATATTTTCACTGCTTTACCTTGCTGTCAGACAGCCCTTTCCTCCGGGGTACCGGAGCCCTTATCACTGCTCTCTTAAAAGCCACCGGACTACGCTGAAAAAAAGCTGTAAATTTACTTTACAGAGCACAGGACCTGCCTCAATGGGTTAGTTTGTTTGTGTGATTGTATGATTTTGGTGTTTAAATTCACCAAAGTCACACAATAACAGAAACTAACTTACTAATGAAAGTTTAACTTTAAAAAAAAAAAATCTATACAAGCATACATACAATGTGTTTCGGCGAGTACCTCTGAATGTAAATACAACTTTTGTTTGTTTATAAGAAAAACTCCACAGGGCACCTTTAATGTTGCCCTGTCACTGGAGATACATAGTCTGCTCCCAGACATCTGCATCACCGGCCACATCTGAGATTTGTTTCGCGATTCAAATAGTTGGTCTGGGTTTGCGCTCACTGACAGCCATTTCCCCGGATCAGGGAAGCATTTTACCAATCAGAGCTCAGCTAGGAAATGTCAACTTGTTACCTCGCCATGGATGGTATGTTTTCGGTTGGACTTGTCTGTTTGTCATCAGGTTGACCGAAAAACTACAGGCCTGGTTTTCATTAAAACTTGGTGGAATTGTGTAGCATGGCCCAAGGAAGAATCCATAACATTTTGTAGCGGATCCGAATCACAGATACTGGCATTTTTTTTTTTTTTTTTTTTACCTCTGGCAAGGACATTATGTTTTTTCACTCATGGAAAGGGCCTTGTCCTCCCAGTTCATGGCTGCATTCGTGAAAAAAAAAACAAGAAACTGTCAAAAAAATTTGCATCTTTGCTGTTGAAAGTTAACCCACAGAAATAACAACTCCTGAATCGACATATTTTTATTGATTAATGTGAAACCCGTTAACTGCTCCTAGCAACAGCTACCGCAACTTCTGTGCCAACCTAAAAAAAAGACGTCGGCGGGATAGAAACGCCGCTCGCTGCTGTTTGGTTTCGACGAAACGCAAGAAAACACAGCTCCCAATGAGAAAATGGCTTACGAGGCCTAAATGAATGATGTGAAACAAAATGCTAACTTAATATGATTAGCAGGCCACAACTTTATACTATTCTACCAGCAACAGTTGGGTTCATTTGAACATTCAGTTGCTAGTAGCAACCACTATTGATTTTCATTACCGCTGGTAGTGGTGCCACTGGTTCTGATCGCTTTAACGCCACGGCTGGAACAACCAGACTCATCCGACTGGCGGAATTAAATCTCACTCTTGTATGGACGATAGAGAGTTCACTGAACACACACCAACACAAAAAACACACCCACACACACATTAAAGTCTTCTTCCATCGGTGTACCAATGGCTAGCAGATGTCCCAGTTGGTTTCTGGATGATGTCAGCCTCAGTATAAGGGCACACACACACACACACACACACACACAGATACACGCACACATACACACAGAGAAGAGTCACTGCCTTTGTGCAGGGCAGCAAAGATGAAGACTGTCAAACCATTCAGGGTTTCCTCTGCCTGAGGATTTGACTTTTTTTTTTTTTTTTTTTTGGTTATAAGATCAGTCTATCTGCCCGGTGTGTGAAGTTAATTCAATGGTCCCATGTTATTCAGTCTTGTGTGTTTTACAGCCATATGCTGCTCTAATCACTCCTGTATTGCTACTGTACAAACATACACTGAATATGTGTATAGACGGTGAACATCTCTGATGGAGAAAACACATGCTGGATCAAACGTGTGTGTGTGTGTGTGTGTGTGTGTGTGTGTGTGAGAGACGGAGAGAGTTAGAGCAAGGAGAAAAAAGAGCCAAGATAGGAACAAATTATGCAACTGCTGGAAACACCCAAATAGATTTTCTAACATTAAGTTAAAAAAATAAATAAATCTAAATCTAAATGTACCATAATATATACTTATATATATCATAATAATATATGGGAACCATGACTTGCTTCTTCTTGGTTATATTTTCACCATATCCTGCTGACACTGTCCCGTCTAACACACTCAACACTTCAAGTAGGATTACTATCTCCTTGTCCCAGACCTCTGAATTGCTTCCTTTATCTCAGATTTTTACAGCGGTTTAAATAGATCTGGGCTCACGTAGACAGGATTAGGAATGGGAACGTCACCTCTATGTGACAAAGGCAAAGAGATTGACACAGCTATGTGGCTACAGGTTGTCAAATTGATTTGATCAACGTTGAAAGACTCTTACCCGACAGCTTCCTCAGCTTCTGTGTTGACTGAAAAGGAAATTGATAGGACAGACACGTCACTCGTTACTGGTTCAGTGTGATTACCAGACTAGGATTTACTCTTGCGAACAGATGCGAACTGAGCCGACGCGCTGTCCTCGGTGGCTCCACAGTCCTCACTCTGCTTTACTACATATTCAAAGTTTCAGTTTTCTTGTCCAAAACCAAACTGCTAAACTACAGACCTCCTGTGAAGGGATTTTGTTTGCTCCAGGTGCTTAAAGTTCATGGTTGTTCATAAAATGTAACTCCAGTGCCTGTTTGTTTTCTGATTCTCTCCCCTTTATCCTGCTTTTCTCAAAGATAAAATGCATTTTACCACCAAAATGTGCAGAAAAAATACTAAACTAACTTTATTGAATCCACATTAACTAAACTGCGTCGTATTAAAAGCACTTCGTGAGGTGGTTTCACAATAAAGGCCCACGGCAGCCTTCACACTAGAACACATATCTATTATAAGCCATACATGTATTTAGGAAGAGATAATAGAGGTGATATCAACATGCAGCTGTATGCATCGACATTATTTTACAGCATCTAATGAGCAGAGAAAACATCGTGGAGCTCCTGCTGTTACAAAGCTGTAAGAGTAACAGCTTGACTGCTGGCAGAGGGTGATAAGTAAGACAATGTTATGCACAGCTGCTGCTGAAAGTTCAGGCTGAATTAATGTAGTGAGAATATGGCTGTTGTTACTTTTATAGTACAATTTACAAGACACTAACAATTAAAAGGATTTTTACAGACAGTCAGAATGGTCCTAAAGTAGGGAACACGCACCTATTATCAGTAATACAAAAGCCAATCATAAGCACAATTTGACCGTGACAACTGCATTTTCAGATGGTGGAGAGTCAGCACTGCTCTGTGAGAGACCACGGAGCAGGCGTACGCTTTTAGTTTGCAGGGTTTGAGGACTTTCACTTCCTGTCTGAGCTTCAGAGCCATCAGGATTCTATCAGACATGTTTGTTTTCTGGAGGTGGAGCGGGATGATGGTGGGGACGACTGTGAAAGTCATTAAATTAAAAGTGTGCGGTAGTCTTTCTTCTTTTGGATGGAATTGTAATTAAAATGTATTCAGATGCTCTCTGTATCTCTTTCTCTCTACAATTTCCTTTTTTTCTTGCAGTTGATTGATTACCATATTATTTGTGTCAAGGCCACTGAGGAGAGTGAGTGTGTGTGTGCGCGTGTGTGTGTGTGTTCGTTGTGGGGACACAAATATGTTGACACAGTCACATTGTTGGGACCATCCTACCGTGCAAACCAATACATTTTAGGGGCAAGTCGTGGTTTTTGGTCAGGGTTAAAGTTGGGGATTTATAGTGGTTATGGTGAACGTGAGGTGTGTGTGTGTGTGTGTGAGTCTGTGTGTGTGAGTCTGTGTGTGTGTGTGTGCGTGTGCTCAAACTACACTTGAAATTATTTGCACAATCCTTCTGGTGAGCAACAGTTGCAGAGAAAGAAAGGAAAATACAGAATCTACAAATACAGTATAACAACTATGAAGCATTTGAATAATAACGCAATTTTTTTTATTTCAACCAAAGCCTCAGCATGATTATTTTCCTAACAAACACATGATTCAATTGATAGTCTGCCTTCATTGTTACAAAGTGGAGAACATATTGATATTGATTTATTTGAAAAGGGACAATATACATCAATCAACATTCAAACTTTGCCTGATGTTGTGAGGCATCTTAAAAGTGAAAACATACTACATTGTGGTTAAAAGCATTTACAATATCGGCAAACAACATGATCAGACGACATTAAAACACCAGTACAGGACGAGTTCAGTCATGTTAAACACCTCTCTCTGTAACACAAAATAGCACCGTAATCTATGGCCTCCAAAATGACCATGAGGTGGAATGAACACCTCTGCTTTTCAACAAAAACAGATCTTTATCGCCTTCACAATCCTATCAGGATAACATCAGAGGTCTTTATGGTTCTATGTGGGAACAGAAGAGCCTCTATTGTTGAGCGGAGAACACTGCAGAACCAAACCCGACTCTGACTCACCATCACTTTCCTGTCCGACACGAGACGAAAATCACTGCTCCAAAGAAATACTGGAAGGGTGTGCGTGTGTTAGTCCTAAGACAAGACTGACAGCTTCCTCTGTGTGTGTGTGTGTGTTGAAATGACAAAAAGCTGTTTCCTCTCAACTGTAATGGACGAATGAGTCTCACTCACTCACCGGCCAATCGACGCACACACACTCACTTCCTATGCTGCTGGAGAGGAAGCTGCTGATGTTGGCAGCACACTCTCCCTGCTCTGTCCTTAAGTTCCTTGAACACTGACAGTTTTTCAGTTTTTTTTTTATGCAAATCATTTCAATTTGAATATAAAGCAACATAAATACAGACTCATCTGTTCTGTCCTGGCTTCAACTCCACTGTCCCACCATCCGGCTGTGTCTCCATCACAGAGGCACATTGTGAAATTGCCTGTTAGAAGAAACCGCGAGCTCGCTGACACAGCTTGTTGTGGTTTTTAGATCCATTCCTTAACATTACCAGTCAATGTGAACAGTCAGAGGACATTGATTTGTTTATATAGAACGGACTGTGACGCTGTGCTCACCTAACACTGTGCTGAACGTGTGTGTGCAGGTTATCTCTAGCTATCTACAATCTATTCATGTGTGTAGGATCCATTCCAGGTTAATTTCCAGTTCACACTTGGCATCGTTTTGCAGTCTAGATAGCTAATTAGCTGCAGTACATTAAACAGCACGTAAGCATACCGGCGAATGACACTAGGGTGTAACGCAGGTACTCTCGCAGTTTGCCAGCTGCTGTCAGCAATACGTATGAAATAATTAGTAAGTAACTAATAAGTTGGACCTTAAAGAGGACATATTATGAAAAACTCACTTTGTCAGTGCTTGTGCACATGTGGGTATCTGGACTGCCTATAAACCCACAAACGATGAAATAAGACCACACAGTCATTCAGATTGTTGGTTCCCCATCCTATGTCACATGCAGGCTCATTAGAATATGAGCCAGAATATGACCCATAGTAACTACTTTTGTGATTTTTCTCGCAAGCCAATGAGAGCAGACTGGGCATTTCTGAGGGGGGTTTAAAGAGACAAGGAGTTAGAGCTGAGCGTTTAAGGTAAATACAGGTATATTCAGACAGACAATATGAGACCACTTATGTATTTTTGGAATATGAAAGCATGTGAACTTGTTCTAGCAGAAAAAAAAAGATAAAAAGGTTTGAACCTGAAAATGAGCATGATATGTTTTCTTTGGAAATGGGAAGCATAAATGTACACATCATTTGTGATTAAGGTGATAGACTTCCTTTTAAATACGTTGGAGCCTCCTACAGCTGAACTATCCATCTCTGTGCTCCATCAGGTCTAAATCAATACTATTTGTGAAAACCGCTGGCACACTGTTACATGAGCCAACATGGAACTGTTCAATTAGATCATTGACCTTGAACGACGTTAAGGATCATGACTAAGTGTGGACACCTCTGATTGGTCAAATGTGTGAAAAACGACCTCCGAGTGTGGCTGAGCGATATGATCGCAGTGCATCATTAACACATTTATTAGAAGATGTTCCCAGGATCAATTTAAAATGTGTTAATAAAAATGCAAAGTAGAAAAATGTTTAATTTCTAACCTGTTTCCAAAATTTACCAAACTGTAAATGAGGGATTTGAGTAATAAAGATGGCCCCTTTAACCTCTCTTTTTAAGGTCCTTTTTTTTTTTTTTTTACATTTCATGAATATAAATCAGGTTTGTGTTGATCTCAGCGCTTTAAAACATGGATTTTACTTTTCTCTCTCTTTCTGTGTCCTGAGATAGATTTTGCTGACTTAACGTTCTCACTGTGGAATGTTCTTGGAATGTGTGCGTGTGTGTGTGCGTGTGTGTGTGCGTGTTTTGCAGACAGTGCATCACATGCACATACTCACAGCAGGGCATGGACATTTGGACTTGTTTTCTACTGAGAAAGAGAGAGGCGGGGGGGGCAGAGAGAGCCTTAATGAAAACGAGAGCGAGAGAGATTTTATAACATCACAGACGGCTGACCAGATGAACTGAGAGGCAAAGAAAGCGAACAAGAAATCATAGCGATATGAAGAGATTACAAAGCATGGAAGAATGAAGATTATCCGAATGTGCTCTCATTTCGCTACATACCTGCTTCTACCGCTAATACTTCCCCTCTACCGTTACAAAACAAATAATACCCGTGTTAAACACTTACAATGACATTGTTACAGTGTGTCAAAGGCAAAAGAACAAGAGGACACACGCACACGCAAACAAACTTTGTAAAAGCTTTATCTGTGTGTGGGCGTGTTCTTCCGCACAGGAATGTTGATCTGATAATGGGATTAATACTAAAAGCTCCACCAAACTGACTGTTTCTCCTCTCTCTGTCTCTCTGCAGGGTCACTGAGGACTGAGGGCATCAAGGCGTCAGATGTTCTTCCAGTGTTGAAGGAGAAAGTTGCCTTTGTGTCAGGTGAGCGTCAGTCAGTGTTATAGTTAAATCGCCATCATCATATGCCGTATATATGCCGTATATATGCCTTTAGATCACATCCAAGTCACTGAGGTCACAGAAACTTCTATCACAAGACTTCAGAGAGGCAGGGGTGGTATTCACAAGGGGTCTCATTTTACTAGAAGGTGTCCTCCTCAATTGTGCCTAATGTTAACTCAGTGTTTCCTCCTTTTTCACAAATCACATTACATTTTGATTTGATCAACAATTGATCACAGTAGAGCAGAGTCGTGCAAACCATCGTATTCTGTGTCATCGGATGGTCTTGACTTGTTGGTTGCCGTTTGGATCTTTAATAACTCGCTGTCGTCATAATATGGTTTTAAAAGTTATCCAACATTATCTTTGTCACACAAGGCACATTAGCTACAGCGGCTGGCTGACTGTTAACTGGTCACAGTGACTTGGGAGTCCTCTGGACTTTCTATAACTTCTCTCAGACTTAAGACCTTCTTTTAGAGCTACAGTAAAGTGCCTTGTGAATTACTTTTAGACCGAGAACGTAGGCGTCATCAAATAAAGTTAGGTCTGACACATCCTTAATCTGCAGTAGTTTTCCTCTAACTCGGCCAACGACAGTAGCAGCTACTTTTAACCTCGGGATGTTTATTGAATACGGCCCCCGATCTCTATACACGTCAGTGCTCCCCCCGCTGGTCTGGGACCTCCTCTGTCTCCTCAAGGTCCATAACATGATCATCATCAATGTGGGGCATTTCAGGTTTCATCTGGTGTATTTCCTCGTGTGTCCCTTTTCTGATCAGCTCTCTATTTTGAAAACAATTCGAGCACATCGTAGGGCTGTACGATATTTCGGCTTCGACATTGCGCATGTGACGTGTCTGCATACAGACGGGTCGCGTAGTGACAACAACTTGGAGTTGATTACTCAAAACTGAGGATATGAGAGTGGACTTCAGGAGGAGCCACCCTCAGTGTGAGACTCCAAACCTTTCCGGACTGCAGAAGAGATCCTTGGTGTGGACCCGGACTTGCACTCCTCCTAAAACAGGAAACGGCCAGGAAAAATCATGACAGGCGCTTCTCACCCTGAGCATGACTTATGTGAACTTCTTCCCCTCTGGTGCTGCAGCTCACCGTGTGCCAAAACAAGCAGAGAAAGCAAACACATGAACTGTTTCACTCCACAGGCCATCACATTGACAAACACTCAGCCATGTGATGTATTCTGATTCTGAACAAACAAGACGTAACATCACATGTAAGTTGACCAACCAAAAGTATCGTCACACCAACATAAAATAAAAATATCTAAACAGCAGCTGTTAAATGAGAAGAACCCAACCACAGATAAAAGAAAAAGAGTTAAAAATGTACATGTACTTTAGTGTTTTTTGTGCTTTTATTTTGAAACTTGTACTTGTATTCTCAGCTTGTAGTCGAGGCCTTTCTGATTCAAAAGTTTGGATCTGAAACAGACCTGAGGAAATCTTCCCTGATTCCGATGTGCTAGAGCTGCATGATATTAAAGAAAATACTGACATTGTAAACTGCATTTTTTCTTCTGCGATATGAAAAAATACGGTAATTTTAACCAGATGACCACAAAGTACCTGTTTGTCTTACCTGCTTTTCTTTTTGCAACCAAATCTTCCTTTTCTGGTTTTTTTTTTCCTACTGTTCCTCGCTCATTTTTTCAGATTGTGGTCGATGACGAGCGGGACAACAAACTCCGTTTATCCAAGAACCCTTAAACCGGAGTTAAATGATGTTCTATCAGACAGACTCGTCTTGTAGACTAGTCATAGAAAATGAGGAGCGTGCCAATTTTCCTTTTGTAGCATGACGTGTTTGAAATCATTTGCCTTACTTGACATCGCACGTCCTGCTGTGTGACTTTTGCGCTCGCACACATCACGAGGTCGATGCTGAAATATCGTACAGCCCTACGATGTGCTTGAATTTTTTTTCAAAATAAAGGACACAAGGACAGTCCCAACGGTCCAAAATAAACCCAATGAAATCTGAAATGCAGTCTATCTGAACAGCGGGCCACATTGATTATCATCATGACACACTATGTGATGAGAGCTGACAACACGTCAGCATGGATCAAATCAGATATTACACATATTGACGCACAGACCCACGGCCCATGAAGACCCACACTGTCTGGTAATAAAGTTGCCCATGTAAGGCATTTATTTGAGAGCATTTTGTACAACACGCTCACTATTTTATGTAAAAAAATGCTGCTGAAATGATTTTTCAAGAAAAAATAACATTCCCTACTTCCAGATTCTGATTAGAATTATTTTCTTTTGGTTTAGGAGAGTTTTGGAGATATTTTATAGACTGAAAGATTAATCAATTTATTCAGAAAATAATGTCAAAAAAAAAAAAGAAAACATTGGTTTTAATCTGAGTTGCCGATGAGTCAAACCATGTGAAACATAAATTGTACACCAAGAAGTTTTTTTTTAAATGTTGCCGGTAATAACTCCCTTGGAATATTGCACTTCAGGCTCATACTGGTATTGTAATGCGATATCTTTCTTGTATACTAAGTGCTGTCACAAGTACAATATTTAAGTGCTGTTTTTCAAGATTTGTAGTACCGGTTCTACTCCTTATTGTAGTCATGTGTACCAGTGAAAAAGTAACTAGGAAAGGAGAATGGGAGAGAGACAAAGAGAAGGAAAGTGAGAGAGAGAGATACAGAGAGAGCGAGAGCCAACAACAATCTGTCATCAAGATTCCTCCTTAGATTACAGCAGCGTGCTCCCTCCCAAATCACACACTCAAACACACACACAAAAAAAACGTTTTTCCACGACTGAGTAGCAGTTTCATAAACAGTGCGGTTTGTGTTTCTTACATTAATCTAACCAAAACATCTCTATACACATAATTTATCACAGAGAGGGAGAGCGAGAGTTTGTATTTGGGATAGCTTTCAGGGCCCTTGGAAAGTGTTTACTGGCTGATGTAGCTGTGGTGGGAGTTATGTTACAGATACAAAGATATTAAAGCTATTAGTGTGAAGTAATGTGCAGATTAGCACTGATATGGTCTACGTGGTGATAATGCAGTGACAGTGGTGGAGTAGAGTAATGTCTGCTCCGCAATTTTAGTTCTTTAATGGATGCTTCATTGATTTTCTGATCCGTATTTCATTTTTCATTTTAATGTTCGTGTCATGTAGTGCATGACAAAAAATCTAAATATTTTATGTTTAGGCTTGAACTGTATGATTTATCAGTTTAATCTTCATTCTGGAACTTTTATGTGAAACTTTTGTACCTGTAGTATAAGTACTGCTGCTAACAGTACTAC
>CALSBV010010255.1:2475283-2500941 GCA_943590825.1 Bovichtus diacanthus
AAAATAGGAATACATTTGCTTATCATTTGTATGTGTGTGTGTGCACAGGTGGGCGAGACAAAAGGGGCGGACCAATCCTGACATTTCCTGCAAGGAGCAACCATGACCGAATAAAACAGGAAGACCTGAGGAGGCTGGTAACCTACCTGTCTACGGTTCCCAGGTACGCACACACACACACACACACATACTCACACACACACACACACACACACATACTCACACACACACACCCACGCACGCACACACACACACGCATGCACACACACAGACGTGTAGCCTGTGTATTCTTTATTTTAGATTAGATTACATCATGTTATTATCTATCACCAATAATGACTTTGTTACCTTTTGATTAACTTTATTATTCAGGACAATAATGTTTAGTGAACTAGACTTCTTAGCGGGAGGAGGTGCAGGGTGGAGAGCATGTGGAGGGCTTCAATGCTGTCCACACTGTGGAATCAAACGCTCCTTTCTCCTGCATCACAGCAGCACACTGAGAGCAGCGTTTGATTTGCATCAGCATGAAAGCTGCAGTGTTTGCAGCAGACAGCAGCGAGTCTGTCACACTTCACTTCAAGTCAATTTATTTCTGCTGCTCCTCATCACGGTCTGAGGATGTTACAGGGATTGAGCTGGCATAGAGAAAACTGATCAATAATCGGTCACATACCAGTCCCTGTGAGTTTCCAAATACGTCTATTCGTGAAGAATATAAGATTTGGCTTTTCATTGGCGGGAATTACCAGATGTTAACGTGTCTTTGAATGCAACAACAGTGGGAGTTTTCAATTTGCTTGAAACTGCATCAAGACACGGATGTGCATGTTAACACATTTACCTGGCTGACTGCAACACAGTGTGATTGAATTGGGTGAGCCCAAAATCTGTATTATCATTTGATCCCTATCAACCCCGCTCTGATTCCTCCTGCTAATCGAGCTGCTGTTTCCATGGTGATGAGTGGAGTTTGTGCCTCCCTGAGGCGGACTATAATGGATGTGCTTTTTGTTGAATTTATATTAACAGAGGTTGTGTGTGAGAGTGTGTGTGTGGAGGTGAGGTCATTTCACTATATTTCTACCCTCCAATCAGCAGCAGCTGAATTTACAGCCCATTAGACACAACTGGCTCTGCACTGGTTTCAGATCAGCTTCTGGTCACCAGTTTACAAGTGTCGTCTCACATGTTGTATAACACGTTATTTTGATTAAACTTTCTTGAACTCAAACTTTACTCAGGCGGTAATTGACTCCCATTTCTAAAACATTCCCCTTTATTCAATTCATTTGTTTACATATTTACAGGCAATTATAGCCTACTGTATATGTTGCACTATACAACCCACATGTATACATAACTTATCATGCAACAAGCACAGCCAAATTGCCATCTGGAAGGCATTCTGGCGTCTCCATAATTATATTTATTTAGACACGTGAATGTGGCCCAAAAAGGATCCGAAAATATGTGTTTCAAGGTTTTTCCTTGCTTTCAGGGTATCAATCTGATCTGTACCACGTGTGAACAAAACGATTACTGAATTAACTCGATGGGGTGATTTAAATAATGTGGAGCATTTGTTTTTCTCATCAAGTGTTAAATGGATAGTTTAAAATTTTGATTTTGATTCCGCTCTCATATCTGTCTTGTAAATATTGGGCTACTGCAAGTAACCAGTTAGCTTAGTTATACATAAAGAGTCAGGAGATCAGGGCTCCCAGTCAATAAATAGTTTAAAGTTCTCATTAAAAGGCGTATTTTGGAAAATGAATTCTGTTCCCTTGTAGATCAGTACAGACTACTATTGCCTGGACTGGTCAGATTATCAGATTAGTCTGATGTAACAGTCTTTCAAGGATTAAGCAAGAATTTCATTAATTAATTTCTCTGTTTAGGTTTTTTTTATAGCTACCATTTCCTCTGAACATTGTCTTTCCCTGTGGTCCTTCTCCTCCCCGTCTCTCTGTCGATTGTGTCCCTCCTATCAGCGAGGATGTATGTAAACGTGGTTTTACCGTCATCATCGACATGCGTGGTTCTAAGTGGGAGCTGATCAAGCCTCTGCTGAAGACACTGCAGGAGTTTTTCCCTGCTGAGATATGTGTGGCGCTCATCATCAAACCGGACAACTTCTGGCAGAAACAGAAGACGAACTTCGGCAGCGCAAAGTTCTCCTTTGAGGTCAGCGGGTGCCCTTGTTTTCTTTCATCCAACATAGTCTCCCTTCAGATTACATGCTTTTGGACAGCAATAACTTTCAGCTGAGATTGTGGCCACTTTGAAAAGTATTTTTTGTGCTAAAGCAGGCAGTGAAGCTGTCACGCTAGTGTTATATATTAGCCGTTACTGGATCATTAGCGTCACATCTTTTTTTTTCTGAAAGACAAAAACATAGAAAACAAGCAGGTTGATATGTTCTGGCTACTTTCATTAACGCTTACTAGTTCCACTAACTTAAGCACCACGCTGTCACTGGAACACAAGAGACGAACATGCATGTTGATATTCCTCTTGAATTTCTGTTTGTGCGTGCCAGACCAGCATGGTGTCAGTTGAGGGTCTGGCTAAACTGGTGGACCCCTCCCAGCTGACGGACGACTTTGAAGGCTCTCTGGATTACAACCATGACGAGTGGATGGAGCTGAGGGTCTCTCTGGAGGAGTTCATTTCCAACGCTGTTCACCTGCTGTCCAGACTGGAAGACCTGCAGGTGCGGGATGGAGGGATGGGCAGATAAATGGGCAGACGAATGAATGGTCAATCAAGGGAAAGATGGATGGATGGAAGGTTAAAAGGGATTAAAGGCACCATGCATGCCACTATGAAGGAGTTGTACTGTGTGTTGCAGGAGCTTCAGTCCAAGAAGGAGTTTCCTGCAGATGTGGAGGGCTCTCGTCGGTTGATAGATGAGCACACACAGCTGAAGAAGAAGGTAAGAGAGCTGCTGTCAGGACAGTCCGACACGAAACTGTAGAAACATCTAAAGAAATGAGTTGCATTGCCATTAGCTGGGCTGAAGCTAGTGGACCTCTTTGTTAAACGTCATAGTTCTCTCATCTTTGCACACAACTTTGAATAATGTTAAGGCCCTAAAGTCATTGTTATTCTCTCCTGTAGGTGCTGAAGGCTCCAGTGGAGGAGCTGGACCGGGAAGGGCAGAGGTTGCTGCAGTGTATCCGATCTAGTGATGGTTTTTCTGGGAGGAACTGCATCTCAGGCTCTGCTGACTTCCAGAGCTTAGTGCCCAAGGTACGTTCTCTCCAACTGGGAATATCACCAGCAGAAGTGACTCCACATCGATATAATGATATTTTAGCCATCATACAGTAGGGAAAAGGGGCCTCCAAACAAACCCAGGTTGAAACAACAACAAAAATGATTGAAAGCCTCTTAATTAATAAAAAAAATTAATTATTTATTGTTGCTTTCAAGCCTCGGATTAGCCTTACATTCAAACGCACGCTTTCAGCCACTCATTTAACTGCTGGTATATTAATACAAAAGATTTGCTCTCACCAGGAAGTGAACAACACAATATGAACAGAGCAACGCAGGATAGAACACTTTAATCAATGATGAGGGTAATCTTGATGATTTAGCTCAGTGATGCTCTTACCAAAAATTCTGCATTTCTATCATTAAGTAAAATCACAGTACACCATAATGCATGATTACGTGCACGGCCTCGTTCCTTGTCGGCTGGTCACAGCTCGTGAGCGTCCCTCATTAGGGCTAATGAGAAGAAGTCGTTAGCCAAAGGAATCCACAGGAAAAGTTGTGGAAGAAGTGAGTGAGCTTCATTGCACAGGTTGTTTGCATAAAGCACATGTACTGTACATTACAAACAGAAAAATGCACTATATAAAAAATAAAAAAAAGGTGAAGGATTGACAATTTAACTGTATGTCGTGTAAAACTTGTCATGCAGTTCAAAAACCTGCAAACAGCATAGCGCTGTGAGGGACCTCAGAGGAGCGACATGATGACATATAACAAGTAACTAGTTAAGTGTTACAACTTGAGCAGGAAATTGGCTTGAAGTATTACACGTTGGGATTTCCTGCAGACACTGTAAATATCAAACCGGAGGATAAAAAAATACAGAAGATGTTGTTATTCGACCGTCCGACCATGAATGGCATGTTTATCTGCTTCGTTTTTTAAAGAAAACAATCAAACCAGTTGGCCTTCGGTCCAAATAAATAAGACATCACAAGAAAAGAAACATCCTCTGACAGTTCTTAATTCTTTCTTTTTGCCAGGTGGCCAGTCTGCTGGATAAGCTCCACTCCACGCGGCAGCATCTCCATCAGATGTGGCACGTCAGGAAGCTGAAGCTGGACCAGTGCTTTCAGCTCCGTCTGTTCGAACAGGACGCCGAGAAGGTGAGTCGCACCTGAGGCTGATGTCCGTCGAGCAGAAATGACCACTAGGACCAGAGTCATTCTGTATACTGCCATCACATCGTCATGAAAGTGGAACCTACAGATAGGTTCAGAGGCTACAAAAAGATTACAATAACACGATTGTTAGTTCGAATTTACAGGGCGGAGGCACTTCCAGTATTTTCCTCTTCATTCCTCTTCATGTTCATCTTTACCTCCATCCATGATTTGAACTTCTGTCTCTTTTTCCTTCCTCCCGGTCAGTTTTATACCGTGTGTTTTCGACTCTCTGTCTTTTTTCACATCTGTGTCCACACACATTTCAGCCGTAAACCTAAACAGAGGAGCTCAGTTAGCAGATAATCCAACGTAAAATCAGCCAGCCTTGCTTCACCAGGCGATTAGCTGCTGTTGTGACCGAAAGGTTGCTTTCCATTCATCCTTATCATACCAGCCCGTTTACAGCAACATGCAGAACTATTTCACTTTCATTCCAAGATGCTATATATAGAAAGATTACACACTCTGATGTCAAAGGGTCTGTATTTTAGGTAATACAGGTAATCGCTACTTCTGGAATGCTTTTATTTTGTAAAGGCCACTCCATAGCTACAAGAAATACTGCAAAAATACCAACACACCATTGACCACTGCAAACTGATCGTCGACATCTTCATACCAAAGAAATATCGATATATCCTGGTGACAAAGCTTACAGTTTTAAAGATGAGTGGATGCAAGGTCATGTATCCAGGTATACATCCAGGTATGTGGATCCAGGATGGCTGAACCCCGCCATCCCGTAGCCCCGCCTCCTGCTAACAGAGCGTGTGTTTGGTAGAACCCTAAGTGTTGTTGATGGCAGTGCAGCCTGTACTCTCAAACGCACACACGCAGACACGCACTCGTACACCGAAGGGCGTCAGCTGACTCGGTGTGTTGTTCCGAACAGAAATCCACATGCAGGAGCAGTAAATATTTACTGTAATGCAAACAGAGAAAAAAAAAGAAAACTGTTTTGTCCTCCGCGTTGTCATGCTGAGGGACTGCGGGGGTGTGTGGACGAGTTTACACTGTGGGAAACACTCAGCGCTCGCAGTGGAGCGAGGGAAACATTCAGACCTGACGAGGTGTTTTGTTCGTCGTGGTATCACTGCTGGAGGAGTGACTGTGTAGATTGTGTGGTAGCCATGGTAACCACGCGGCTCCACAACCGGCCTCCATCTGCCTGCGAAGATTGATTGAGAGGGAGAAGCGAGCGTGAAGGTTGTCCTGTTCTCTTAGGCTGTACACTGATCACCCCGTAAAGATCGACGCCAGCGAGAGAAAAATGCGCTTCGTGATTTTTTTAAAGGAATAATCCTTTGTTTGTTTACAGGCGGGGTTGTGTTTATGTCATTTTGGCTACAGTTTCTCTCAGTTATGGCCACGTTTTACTCACTAACTTTATTGTAGACGCACAAGATTAGTCAGCGCCACTGCTTGAAAACACTCGACATAATGTTATGACCTTTAATACTTCAAACACATCATGTAAAGGCTCATGTCGAAGAATAAAATATAGATTTAGGAGTCGCCAACTGTCAGTAATTGTGTCTGGTAATGGCGTAGGTCAGATCAATTGAATTATTGTTTTCTTCTGTACATGCTGAGAACATTCCTCTGTTTTATTTCCGTTTGAAATGAGTCATTCTTGATCTTGGAAACAGTAGCTTGACAAAGAAATCTAAAGACATCTAAATTCAAGATCCTCTTACTAGCTTTCCCAGAGCTTTCAACCACAGAAAGCTATAACACCGTGAAACATCAGTGTTTGAGTTAATAAATCTTTTTTAATTGATCAAATGGCAGTTCCGATGCAATGGGATTAAAAAAACTGAATCTGTCACATAGTCTGCAATGTTATTAATGTTGCTGTGTGTGTGTGTGTGTGTGTGTGTGTGTGTGTGTGTGTGTGTGTGTGCAGATGTTTGACTGGATCAGCCACAACAAGGAACTGTTCCTGCAGAGTCACACAGAGATTGGCCGAGGATACCAACACGCTGTGGAGCTGCAGACTCAACACAACCATTTCGCCATGAACTCCATGGTAATATGTCGTCAGAGCCGCCATTTTCACATTACGTCACCGTAGATCACTAACAGCGGAGAGAAGAAGAGGTCACCATCGTGATCAACGCGCAGACGGGCTCGGAGCTAGCTAACTTTATCTTACTGTCGAAGGGACGGTTCACCCCAAAATCAAAAATACATAATTTTCATGTACCTGTAGTGCTATTAATAAATCTAGATTGTTTTACTGTGAGTTGCCGAGTGTTGGGGATATCGGCCGTAGAGATGTCTGTCTTCCCTGGAATATAATAGAACTAGATGGCACCCGGCTTTTGGTGCTCAAAGCGCCAAGAAAAACACATTAAAAAAACTCAACAGCGATGTCTCTTTCCAGAAATCCTAACCCGGTTACTCAGTATAATCCACAGACTTTGTTGTGAGCAGTTTCATGTAGGGCATATTTTCTTTCGACTTATATCAGAAGGAGAAGAATGCACGCTTCCGTCTGCGGGGTAAAACAGTTGGCGGTTGTAGTTTGGTAATATAAAATAGTTCCTACATGAAACTGCTCACAGCACGGTCTGTGTACAATCTTGAGTTAACCAGGTCGGAGGTTTTTCTGCCCTCTAGATCCATTATGATGGAGAGAATGAGAGAGGAGGCAGACATCGAAGAGGAAAACGCATGTGTTTTGATTTGGTGGTGAACTGTCCCTTTAACTACATTAACAATATAGTAATGTAGTTAGGTTAAGTAAACTTAGATGACTTTAGTTTATCTTTTAACTTAGTACAGCTACTCCAAAAGCCAATGAGACATTATAATTGAGCAAAAACACAACTACTGCAGAGAAATCACACAAGCAAAGGCATGGAAAGAAAAACACACTTCTACAGCTATTAAAGCAAAATTCAATTCAATCTCAGTTGAGTTAAATGTACTACTTCATTTACATATTTGAATAATAAAAGAAAAGAGTTTTATAGAAACAACTAGTTAACAGCATTGTAGATTTGAGTGTCTTTTGAGAATTGTACGCAAAGTGTGGACAATAATCAAACCCAGTTTTACTCATTTCAGTAAGAGGTTCAGCCACTTTGTTACCAAGAGCATTTTGTCAATGTGTTTTTCTTCTCCCCCAGAATGCCTATGTAAATATCAACAGAATTATGTCGGTGGCGAGCCGCCTGGCAGAGGCCAGTCACTACGCCTCCACACAGATAAAGCAGATCTCGAGTCAGCTGGATCTGGACTGGAAAAGTTTTGCTGCTGCACTTGACGAGCGCTCCACCATCCTCGCCATGTCGTCCGTCTTTCACCAGAAGGCTGAACAGGTGAGATGATTAGAGAAAAAATGACCTGGATGTCTTTGAGCACGTTTTTTTATTCAGCGTTGAAGACAAATCTGTACCCAGCTAGCATTAGGTGGAAGCACATCAGACGTGTATTTGAAAAACAAAGTACACCCCCCTCCTCCTAACCTGATGTAAGGACTTCCCCTTCACTTCCCTTTCATTAGAGGAAACGCTGTTCCACTTATTGTGTGGTTGCTGATTTACTAACTATCTAATCTAGGAATCTCTCTGCAGCAGACACATGTCCAGAATGTAAAATGCAAATGGGACATTTTTAGCGTCTGATTATATTTAATAGATCAAACTGCTCTACTGCTGATTCTTGGAAGGTTGACATGGCAACAGATGGGGCTTGTTTGATTCCTGCTGAGCCCTTGACATCAACTACAAGTGTATGTTTGAGAGAGCTGGAGATGAAAGACTAAAAGAGGGAGAGTGAGAGAGAGCAGTGGCAGCAGAGAAGGGAATGGCTGAGATTGAGAAAGAGCCTAATGAAAAACAGAGAAACAAAAAAAAGTGTCAGGATGAAAGATCAAAAGATGAAAGATGGGAAGAGAGACACAAGCGGAAGAAAATTGGCAAGACCACAGAGAGAATAAATGTTAGAGTGTAAAAAAAGGGGGATTTAGAGAGAGAGAAGTAAAGACTGTCCTCATTTTTGCAGACACATTATCACTGTTAATTACCTAAAAAGTAGCAACAACACTAACGTCCTCTAGAGTTTGCAGTGTTCATTCATATAAAGTCTATACTCAATATGTAAAAATGTCCCAAGGCACTAGAGGAAAAATTGTCTATTAATTCAAATCAAAAAGGTTTAAAGCTCATGAATACATAATTAACCACAACCTCTACATGTATCTACATTAGCCTACTATCAATAAAGGCAGAAATGTTGAATACATTTTCTTTTTTATAGAACAATAAATCCTCTGACATGACAGAGGACACTGACGTGTACACAATGCACACAAAGGAGGAAAATGTCCCAGTGACTCACAGTTGCCAACACACATTGAAATAATTAGAATTCATCACACAAGGATGACGAATACGCACAGACAACGTCAGGGCAATCTGGCCACCATCCTTTGGCCCAAAACAAAAAAGGCCCGGGACAGATGTATATTGTGAAAGGGTCAAAGCAGAGAAAGAATGTGCAGAGCTGTTAGATCAGTAACTGTAAAAGCATTACATTTTACAGTAATTTTACGTACGGATTTGAAATATTTATCCATATTTTCATAGCCCTGTCCGATTAATTCATATATGAATACGCACATTGTATGACTTTCTATGTGTGTCTGTGCTGCTTCCTTTAGTTCCTGTCGGAGGTGGACGCCTGGTGTAAAGTCTGCAGTGAGGGAGGGTTACCGTCTGAGATGCAGGAGCTGGAAATCGCCATCCACCGCCACCAGAGCCTGTACGAGCAGGTCACCCAGGCTTACACTGAGGTAAACCGACGGCACAGCTAATAACATGACCGAAGCCCTATTCACAGAGATCTGGTATTACCAGGGGATCTCATGTGATTTAGAAATGACCCTCACCCCATGTTTATATTTCATTCGACATATTCACACAAGATCGGCAAAGTCAATATTTTACGCAAATTTACTGACATTGTCCCCCGGATATAATTAGAAAAATCTGCGTAACATCCACTTCTATTAATAATGTTATACTATGGAATATTTATATTTAATATATATATATATGTATATATATATAGGCCTATTTATGTTTATAGCGTATATTATTCACAAAGACCTCTTGCTCCAGTGGCCGGGTGAATAGGTCTCCATGCTGTATGACGAGATGAGCAACCAAAATGCTTTCAAACAACTTTAGTTTATAATTCTCCATAATTCTCGACAGGCAAAGAGGCAAAAAAAAAACAAAAAACAAAAAGGCACTGAGAAAATAAAAAAACTGTGTCAAGAAAAACAAAAAACGACCCCAAATCACAGAGATGCCAATAAGCGTGGGACTAAAATTATCACATGACTCTTGTGTGTGAAATATGGTAATGGTATGGAAATTGGCGGCCATTAGTGCCCAATTCTTACATATTACTCGAGGTCCCCAGATAGTACTAGTCGAGTGCTAATTGTGCTCTAGTAACTGAAATCTACTGATTATCTGCTGCCACTAGAGCCTGCATGATGCGATCACGAAGGCATGATACTCTTTTAGAATTAGAAAATTGGATTTGTACTGAAGCATCTGTGTCATCGCCTTGTGGTTTTTAAACTGAAAATATGAGGCCTGGAGTTTCAGTTTGTATCTGCTTACAAAACATTCCTTTCTCTACTCTTCTACGTTATTAATGTGTATTTTGCAGCGTGCTTCGGTGTCTGACAGCCCTCCGTGTTCCACACTCCCGCTCTCCTCTGCCCTTTGCTGCAGTCCAGCGTTGTATCTCTAGACGTGTTGTTGCAGTGTTAGCTCAATTTATGCTTATCTGTGAAAAGATTAGTGCATATGTGTATATATATATATATATATATATATATATATACACACACGCATAAAGCTCTGGGCCGAGGCTCAGACTGAGGCGGTTAGGTTTGGCAAGCTATGACGGCAGTTTCCTGTGAGAGCACTGCATAAAGTGACGCACTCCGAGACTGGCAAGCGTTTTTTATCGCGTACTCTTGACAATGAATATATTTAATGAGGTGAAAGTATGTTACAGTGTTGACAGAGTTACTTTTCCAAACAGTTACAGCGGATAACGGGCTTGATTTTAAATCTCCCACCCTTGACACAGTGAATTTCAGCTTCCTACTTTTGGACGGGGGTTTATTGCTCCAAGGTGTAGAAAAAAAGTGGAATAAAAACAGCTTTGTTCCAGCAGCCATCATTTAGATGAACAAGTCTTAGCAGCATATGCTTTAGTACCAATGCTCATTAATCTATGTATTCATTTTATTTTAGGGGGTTTAGTGATTTGTGGAGCCTTGAGTATTTTTTATCAGTTCAGCAGACAGAAAAATCTCTGGAAAGGTTCCTTCTCAAATAAAAGCAGTGGAACAATTAGTTAAGTAGACATTAGACATATATTTCTTAAAATGCACATAAACATGGCCCATGTTTGAGCCAGCCCACAACATCTGAAATAACTTAACGGTACCTTGAAAGTTCATTATTGTTTGCTTTTTAATAAACTTCACCGATAAAAACGCAACAAAGCAAAGTCAATTTATTTGTACCGCACCCTTCAACAACAAGGCAATTCCAAGTGATTTACGTCAGACATAAAGGCATTAAGATAAGATATAAAAGAAACGCAAGGCGACATAACAAGACACACAGGGCTCATTTCTTGCAGAAAACAGGGGTCACTGATTGTGTGGACGCAGAGCTTTCAGTGGTGCGTCGACATGTATAGTCAAATAATTAGCAGTAAGAAGAGAAATGCTGATTTAGAAAGTATTTACGTCAGAGTGGAGAAGGAACGAAGAGAGGAGAGAAGATGGAAACTGAGCTGAGCAGAAGAAGAACAAAAATCTTTTTAATTTCTTTATAAAACTGCATAAAAAGTTTAACTCTTTGCATCTGTCTGCCTGTTTTCCTGCTTTCATCTACCTGTTCTGTCTGTCTAGCCTGTCTAATCTCTCTGTAACCAAGCTGTCTGTGTTTCCAGGTGAGTCAGGATGGTAAAGCCCTATTGGACGTCCTCCAGAGGCCTCTGAGTCCCGGCAACTCCGAATCGCTGACGGCCACTGCCAATTACTCCAAAGCGGTCAGTGCCATTGCGTATTTCTTTGTGGGAGTCGGGGCTTCTTCTGCTAGCCAATTAAAAAGGAGGGGCAGCTTTAAGTCATTTGTATTAAATCGAAATTGTTTTTGATTTATTGAATTAAAAAACGTCACTGTTTCACATTTGTATTATTTCGCAGGTTCACTGCATCCTGGACGTGGTTCATGAAGTTCTTCACCATCAGCGCCGTCTTGAGAATATTTGGCAGCATCGAAAGGTTCGACTGCACCAGAGACTGCAGCTGTGTGTGTTCCAGCAAGACGTCCAGCAGGTACACACGAACACTCGCGCACTGCGCATCCACCGAGCAAGTGAAATAAAAACACGAGGAGCGTGTTAGTGAGGGAGAAGTGGGAATTCCTTGTTGCTATTGGATGTAAACTTTGGTTTCTCCAAAATGACAGCTTTATAGGAACTGCGAAAAACAATATTCTAACTTTTTATTGCAGTTTTGAGTTCTCTGGAAGGGGTTCGTAAGAGTTTAACTCAACAATGAGGTTTGAGAGTTTTGGCAAATCTAAAGTGGAGCATGTAATCTTTTTTGTAAGCATGTGATCAAGTGAACAGATGTGTGTGTGTGTGTGTGTGTGTGTGTGTTTGTCTGTGTCTGTGTGTCTCTGTGTGTGTGTGTGTGTGTGTGTGTGTGTGTGTGTGTGTGTGTGTCTGTGTGTCTTTGCTGAGCAGAACCGATGTGAGAATTTTCACAACACGTTCATTCATCTCCGCGGTCTTCTCGCCCCAGCTTAACGGTGTGTAATGTGAAAATTCCTGAGATAAAATGCTCAGAGCAGATCTCTGCTTCAATTGTAGTACTGCTCATATTTCACAGACGAGCAGACCGGTTTTGGTTTTGGAGAGGTGTCAGCCCAGATTCCTGGAGGTTTTATTGATATTAGGTAGCTTAACATGTTTTATAAAGGGCAGTTTTAACCAGCAGAGTGCTGGTTAAAACTGCCCTTGTTGAACATGTTGAATGTCAGTGGGGGAGGAGAAGATCTTGTTTAATACTTTTCTTTCTTTAATGTGACTGTGGGTATGACAGTAATGCAGTAGGAATGAGGTAGGCTACAACCCAATAATACCACTGGCATTACTGAAACCTCTGGAATCTCAGTAAAGAGTCCACATGTGCTAGTGTTTTTTTTCTTCCTCCAAAATTATGAACATAAAGTACAGTAACAAGGACACAGAGTGTGGCTGATGCAAAACAGCTGAAACTAAGCCTAGGCATTATCATCCAACTGCAGAGATGCAGCCCCTTAAGTTTAACACTATAGAAATAGAATAGTGTTGAATGTCCATGCGGAATTAGCAATCTAGCTAACTAACCAGCCGCTAGCTAGCGTGCTAATTCCACCATGCTTTAATGCTACACTGGTTACAGAAAATGAGCCAAACAGGCAAATGTCCAAATTAGGCATCCTTTTATAAACACATACCCAGTTAGTTCTCATGGTAAGTAACGATTTTATCCCCAAAAAATGGGTGAAAAGCTACAGGTATCCACACAGAAAAACATAGCAGATGGTTGGGCTGTACCGAGGCTAATTTTGTAGTGCTGTTATTCATTTTTTGTTCTGATTATTTAACTTGAGGGTTTTATGTCAATCCAAGCTGTAGATGAGCTCCAACTGTTAGTCACTTTACATCGTCTATGGAAACAAGTGTGGGAATTTTACTTCTGAAACCAGAGGTGTCAAAAATAACTCCACTCTATTGAGGCCAGGTTGAATCAAAAAGAATATCCCAGCATTTTCTGGAGGACACACACAATGACAAAAGTACATAATATATAAACAGGTTAATTGTAACTGAAGTCATCAAGTATGTACTGTATGTATAAATACATGTCCTTAGGGAGAGAGAATTAGGCCATCAGGCGGACTACAAATTCAAAGATGGATGGGCGTCATGCAAACCATTAAATGTGACCCAAGAGAGAGTGCGAGAGTGTTTAAGAGAGGTAAAAAGACAAAGAGGCAGAGAGGAAAATAGTGAGAGAAGAGGAGATTGTATCAGTAGGTTATAAATTCATTGAAAACAGAGCTTTGCCAACTGTACTCGTCATGCATCAGTTTCTATGAGACCCCAGAGAGAGACAAAGAGACACACACAGAGGGCGAGAGACGTACATAGGAAGTGAGACAGGGAGCGAGTGAGAGAGTAAGCTCATACCAATAGCCTATAAATCACTGAAAACATGGCTATTCCAACCAGAGTTGTAATGCTACAGGATATATGTGACCCCAGAGAGGAAGAGGTAGAGACGCAGAAGTAAGGACTGAAAGAGAACATATTAGATGTGTAGTTTTATTTGGCAGTTTAAGCTTCACATTCAAACAAAGATAGCCGAGCTGCAGTCAGCATGCTACGGTTTGAGTGTGCGGTGACCTTTCGCTGACCTCGTTGTGGCTCCAGCTGGAATGACTACACTACACTGACGTCATGAATTACAACACTGTTCATCCCGACTCACTGTTCTTTCAAGGCCCAAAAAAGTGCTTTGAGATGTCAGGGGCGGAAGAGGTACTCAGATCTTTTCCTTCAGTAAAACTGCCAATACCGCTGTGTGTACTGCATCTCAAGTAAGTCCTTCATTTCAAACCTTGCTTAAGTAAAAGAACAAACAAACAGTTCATTTCTGTATCCGCCCGTGATTCGGATCCCCTCCAAATTTTAATGGGTTCTTCCTTGGCCCATGCAACACCCTTCCAATCCTGCTGACGACAAACCAACCCGAAACGAATACATAACCACTTTGGTAAAAATGTAGCAAATAAATATCAAAGCATTGGGACGGTGCCTGGCAGTCGTCTGCACATCAATGCTGACGTATGGTCTACAGTCGTCAGATTTCACAGAATATTCAACATCCTCTTCTTCTCAGCTGCAGTGACCTAACTTTCCCACGCTGATCATGAAGGTTTCATCTGTTCCATTCTTAATTCATGAGTTTTGAGACCATTTTGCACTGCTGATCCGAATGTCAGAAAAAAGGGTGCGGCGCCAAGAACAGAAGGTTCAGCAGGTGGCCTTTACAGCCGGGGCGTGTGTGTTCGGAGGCGTTGTGAACGAGATCTTTGTGTGTTTTCTCTCCTCCAGGTGATGGACTGGATAGAAAACCACGGCGAGGCTTTCCTCAGCAAACACACTGGTGTCGGGAAATCCCTTCACAGAGCCCGAGCACTGCAGAAAAGGCACGACGACTTTGAAGACGTAGCTCAGGTGAGTCTGTCTACATGGGTTTCCAAGGAAGCGTCACTCCTCCAAGGTTAAAGACTGAATTAAACGGAAAAAGTGCCACAATGATCAACACTTAAGAATCAACGCTGTCTTGTGTCTTTTCGAGCTGCATTCCTTTGCTTCATGTCTTCACGCTGCATGGAAGGTCATTAGATGTGATCGTACACTAAAGAGCAACACGTTGACTGTTGTACTTTAACAGTAAAGCCCTTACACCTGTATGTTCTTATGCTGTCATGCGTTCAATACTGCAGTTGAAGTTCTCAATGCAGACTTGTCTGAAAGGAGCCGTTTGTCCCAAAATGAAAATGTTGTCCACTTTCTAAACTTCTTGAGCTCAGGAGTTGGTCAATGCAAGTCCATGTCTGGGCTCTCATTTACAGTATCAACATAACAAAGGAAAGATCCACTCCTACCATGAACATTTTGAAGTTAGTAGTTTGTTTTCATCAATGTTTATTCACTTGCCTTACATCTGTAAGTAATCTTCCTTGATTAATCCCAAATTTCGAAAACCACCATGCCTGGTAGCGGCAGGAAGCATGAAGACATGCCTCTGCGTAACCATTTATGGTCACAAACCTTTCCTGAAGGATCTGCAGAAGATGTTATCCTTCCTTAGTTTCAGTGCTACAGTCTAAGGAAGAAACACTGGATCTGGAGTTTTGGTCCTAAAGATGAAAAAACAAAACAAAGAAACGTGTTGAAGCTCTCAGTAGAGATTTCAAAACATGTGAGTAAGATTGTGGCTCGTGTGCAAAGTCAGTGCTAGTATAGAAACGGTTTAAACATTTGTCGTAGGAAAATAAAAAAGACACATTTAACAGTGAGACTTTTATGTCCAATTTGGAACAGTGCACACACCGTATTATTGCAGAGCCCTCGGTGTTTTGGGCATCAAGTTGAGAAGCATTGCTGTTCAGCACACCAACACTGGGCCTGCTTCAGGAAGCACACAGAGTTTACAGAGTTCTTCATATACTATGGAAACCTGGAGGGGCTTTGAAGTAGATTCGTTGTAGAAAGTGTGTGATGTTATTTTTTATTGAAGATGTCAGTTGTCTGATTTTATTTGTTTTAAAGTCAAGTACTCGGATAGCAGGTGTGTGTGGTGTGTGTGTGTGTGTGTTAGAATAAGCCTGAACACATGCACTCTGCCAGTCTGCATGTTGTCAAGTCACATATTTTCTTCCCATCTCGTTCTCGTCATTTTCTCTTTGTCTTTCTTTCATGTTTCTCTCTTGTTTTATGGAGCCGACGTCCCACCACCTTTCCACACTCGCCTCAGCCGATCAATTTTTTTTCTCCTTGAGGCTTTCTCAACCATTTGCACCATCTAAGTGCTTCCTAGTCTTTGAAAAAAAAAAGTGTAATGTGGTTTATGACATCCACTACCGTCTCAAATCAAACTATAAAACCAGAATGGCACTCAGAAGACCTCCGTCAGGGCCAAATGCCCTATCTCGCAATGTTGACAAAAAGTCAAAAATGGTTTGTGTATCTGCCCCGTGAGTCGGGTTTGGTCCAAAATGTAATGGGTTCTTCCTTGGCCCATGCTCCACCCTTCTTTTCCTGAAAATCGGGCCAGTAGTTTTTCCGTAATCCTGCTAACAAATAAACAAAAAACCAAACCGAACGAAAACATAACAACATAACTTTCTTGCCGGAGGTAATAACAGTGAGAATTGATAAATTATTCGCTCAGTGGAGTTTCAGTAACGTGATTATCCTTTAAAACAATGAGTGTAAATCCTATAAAGAGTATGTAGTTGTATAATCTGATGTTTACAGTCTGGATTAGGATTAATTCCATTACCTGCTGGATCAGCATTATATGGGTCAGGCGTTCTCTCTCGGTTTTTTTTCTCCCCCTCATTTTTTCCACATTTGCATTTTTTGCAATTTTGTTGGTACAACTCCCTCCACTTAGCAATATACATAACATGAATACATTTAGTACACCTTTAAGATACATGCCAAGAGATGAATGTGTAATCTTGTTTACCCACATTATACTTGCACGGTCTCTCTCACACACAAACACAAAGACATGCTCAGACTTAATGAAGCTGTGTGTGTAGTGGGATGTATATTTAACAGGGTGACTTTATATGTATTTTAATGTCCTTTTCCCACCATTACTGCTAGTTCATTTTTATCTCTAGTCTACATCAGAGTCGTGTCTTCGCCATTAGAACCGACCAAACATCAAACAGAAAGACTAAATGAATACCCAGAACTCATTTACTCTCATTAAAGCCTTCACTCTACAGCTTCTTCTCACTGCCTTGAATCTTAATTTAAGGAGGGTTGACACAGCTCTACCTGTTCCACTACCAACGTTGGAAGATTGAGAGGAAGGTCAGACATTACATTTTGTCAAGAGATTGAAAACGTCTGGTTATTGTAGAGAGATTCATGTAAGGGCTGGTAGTTTATACACTTAAAAATGGCCGTAGTTTAAAGAGTTTAGCTGGTACTGCGCAGCGGTAAGTGGGAAATGCAGATCATTTGGGTTTTATTTATATATTTTATCACTTTATTTCTCAATTTGTTTGTTCAGTTAATTTACGAAATGTCAACTTTGTTAATTCACTACTTTATTTACCATTTCATTCATTCTTTTGCGTCTTAAAACGTCTTGGTTTTGGTCTTGTACAGTATATTAAAGGTGACTGGGATGATTCCGCCTCCCTGCCACCCCCCTGCTATAATCCTCATCCTGAACCAAACCAGTCACGCATGAAGAGTAATAATCTCTTGTAAATTATAATCTTTATCTCCTGGCTCATCCCTCTAAAATGTATAATATCCAAACTATAAGCTTCCACCCAAATATTCTTGAATAATTGGGATCACAATGCAACATTTCTTTCTCACTCTCGCACCCCAAAATATCTCAGATGTAGTATATTTCCTGAAGTGAAATATTCCAGTGATAATCTCTCATATTTAGCAGAATAGGCCGACACTAATCCATTTTGTCCTCCTGATGAATGAGAGCTTTAACATTCAGGCAGGATTTAATCCCTTTTTGGTGTAGATAAAGGTAGAAACAGGAAACCTCACGCTGTTGATTTACAGAAACTGGAATTAACATTTTATTATAACATTAAAACGTGATCCGACTGTGTGTGTGTGTTTGCCTCATTCAGTGTTATCCCTGTGCAGCATTGGCGCTTAGGTGTAAATCTGATTAAATGAGGTCAAAAACAGCACCATCTCTCTGGTGACGCCAAAAATAGCTATAATTGGAAAAGTATTATTGTTACAAATATAATTATAAGATAATATGATGACGGTGAAGAAAACAATGACAAAAGTAACAAGAAGAGAAGACATGTATAATGGATGATAAAAACAAATCATTGTGATGAGGATGATAACGGTGAATACGTTTTATGATGATGGGGAAGAGGACAGTGATGATGATTAAGCTCATAGTGATGATAAAGTACATGATGAAAAATGTGAAGGTTATGACATTATGTTGCATGCAAATTAAGGACTGTATTTTCCACGGCCATGGCATAAGACTAAGCTAATACAGACATTGATCATGTTGATGGTGGTTGATGATGATGATAGTCCTTCCTCCCCCCCTCTCAGAACACATACACTAATGCAGACAAGCTGCTGGAGGCAGCTGAGCAGCTGGCTCAGACCGGAGAGTGCGACCCTGAGGAGATCTACAAGGCAGCCAGGCACCTGGAAGTCCGAATCCAGGACTTTGTCCGCCGAGTCGAACACAGGAAGCTGCTGCTCGACATGTCTGTGTCCTTCCACACACACACCAAGGAGGTGAGAAACACAAACACACACCAACTCGAAAAGAGACACATTCTCAGACATCCTGCTTCTGCCTGGGAGTTCTACCTCAATTAATTATTCATTCTTCATTAACCGCAGACATTCTGATACGTGATAAGTGTGTAATTGCAGGTTTGAGTCCCAATAGGACAAACAGTTTCACCTGCTACAATTAGTCTGTCATGTAGTTGTTAGTGTTATTTTCAGATGCAGCAGTGTTGAGTTCAGTGGAAGTCTTTTCTTAAATGTTTTCATTTGGAAATCAAGCACAAAATGCAGAGAACATGTACTTAGACTAATATTTTCTTTTTTTTTATTATACAACAAACCAACATCCCACTGTTCCACCAACCTAAACAGGGAGCACACTCAGTCTTTCTCAAAGAATGGTCCGCATATTATAGTATATTGGTAAAATGTCGCATTTTAAATTAATATATTATAAGTTTAAAAGTCTTTCTCAAACTGTTTAAAAATGACTAGTGTAGAGTGTAACTTAGATGTAGCATAGCTACGTAGCTACGTGGGTTCATTTTACGATCTTACGTCATAAATGATTTGCGCGGTCAATTTGAGCGTCAACTGACAAGATGGATCGATGGCTCAAGACCGGGTCAGGTAAAAGAAAATTAAATGAAAAATCTGACAGGACAGTCAAGGTGCATCGTCCTGATGCAGGTAATGCAGCTACAAGTGGTTCAGCCGCAGCGACAAGTGATTTTGTGTGCGTTTGAGAACCCCTGATGGAAAAAGCTAGGCTGTAAAAAAAATACTTAATTTTCCTGAAAAAAGCTTGGAGGTGAAAAAAACCTTAATTTTCATGAAAAAAAGCTTGGATGTCAAAAAAATTATAATTTTCTTGAAAAAAGCTTGAATGTCAAATTTTTTTTAATTTTCACAGAAAAAGCTTGGATGTGAAAAAAACTTAATTTTCATGGAAAAAAATTATTATTTAAAAAACCCTTAATTTTCATGAAAAAAGCTTAGATGAAAAAAGATACAAAATGCTTTCATGAAAAAAACTTGTATGTGAAAAAATACTAAATGTTTTAAAGAAAAAAGCTTGGATTTGAAAAAATACTTAAGTTTCATGAAAAAAGCTTGAATGTCATAAAACTTAATTTTCTTGAAAAAAGCGTGGATGTCAAAAAAAAAATTATTTAAAAAAATACTTAATTTTCCTGAAAAAAGCTTGGATGTGAAAAAAATGTCACAAAATGTGTTGGATGTCACAATTAGCCATACCCAATGTCATTATATGTACACATACTGTATATACTGTATATATATATATATATATACTGTATATACATATATATACAGTATATGTCTGTATATGCATATATGGCTGCATCGATTTACAAGGTAAATACATAGTAAATACAATATACATACATAATAGGCATATACCCCAAAACATTTTTAACATTTGGAGTGGCATGTGACTAGAAACAGAGCATCCTAACTATTCCTTATCCGGGCCCTGTTGTAAATACAAAGTGACAAAAACAAAACAGACAAAAGTGATGAATCTAGAAATAATGAAAGTGCTTGATATAGAAGAGACACACAAGGAGTCTAAGAAGTTCTACTAGTTACTCGATATACTGTACACTGTGGTCTACATTGGAAGGAGAATTCTGTGCTAATGGATTGATCACGCGTCTGTCTGTTTGCTCGTCTGTGTGTCCAGCTGTGGTCGTGGATGGAGGAGCTGCAGAAACAGCTGTTGGACGAAGTGTGCTGTGATTCGGTTGATTCGGTCCAGACTCTGATCCAGCAGTTTCAGCAGCAGCAGACGGCCACACTGGAGGCAACGCTCAATGTGATTAAAGAGGGAGAGGAATTAATACAGCAGCTCAGGTAATAATAAAATTCATATAATTATTCATGATGGTTTCTGAGAGGCTCAGGTAATGATATTAATATCTATATTGTCATTAAACGGAGACAAGGATTAATACAGAAGCTCTGGTAATAGTATTCATACCTGAAAGGTCATAACATTTCCAAAAAAAATTACCATATTGACACAAATATGTGAATATATTTTTTCTCATTCTGTCTCCATCCCTCGGTTTTTTCTTCTTTTAATGTTATTGTGTAAAGTTTAAGTAAAATGATGCTAGTTGTGAGGGAAAGTACTTAGGTGTGATTTTCTACCAGCTGGAGTGTGAATGGTGATTGGTTCAAACGCTGATTCCCATTCTCTTCGAGATGGTAACATTGAATTAAAAAGACTAGTAGGCTCTAGTTTATCATATTTTTCTATATTTCATACTAAACAATTAAAAGAAAATATGTATAAATCAACATTATAAATAATATGCTTTACTTTTATATATTTGCCGTTTTTTTACGTTTATTTAAATCGGAAAACAACTTTAAATTATGTAATAAAAAAAATCACAGCATATGTGCTTACCTTGTTTGATTAAGAGTGCTTCTTCTCCTCAAAACATCTTTGTGTTGTCCTATAATGAGGGCGATCTTGTGTTCGGGCCTATATGGTATAATGTCTCCCCCTGTCTCCCTTTCCACAGAGATGCAGCCATGTCGACCAATAAGACGCCTCACTGCAGTTCCATCGCACACATCCAGGGGGTGCTGCAGCAGCTGGACGAGGCCCAGGGTCAGATGGAGGAACTGTTCCACGAACGCAAAATCAAGCTGGACATCTTCCTCCAGCTACGCATATTTGAGCAGTATACTATAGAGGTAAGAGTGTGTGTTTGTTCAATATCAACGTGGACTTTTTTTTATTCTGACGGACACACTCATTGGGGGCTGCTGTGGAGTAGAGCAGGGCTCTGCTCTCGGTCGCCTGCCGTTCTCTGTCTGAGGGCCCTGACAGACCAGGCTGACCTCAAAGAACTTATCAAAGTGTTCATTGCTTCACATCTTCTGTTAAGTATGTAGTGGCGTGGCACTTCAACAAACCAAAGACTACAGCTGAAGCTGATGGCCAATATGCCGCTACCCTTGGCCCGATTCTTAGTTTTGATTTATATATCAAAAAAGATCACAGAAAGACCAAACAAAATAAGATACGTTTTGTCTAGCTTTGGCCTTCAATTATCAGCCTGTTGTCTTGTCTAGTAGAGATTTCACTTCTCTCTTACTGCCTACTCCCCTGATTCAACATGCCCAGTTGGCCCAACGGCCACTGATAATAGCTACTTAGAGCCAATGTTGATGGACACATCTCGAAAAAAACAACAATGGCAGCCACTGGCTTTTGGCTCTTGCTGTGTTGTTAACTGTGTCTCCATGTGTCTTCTGATCCCACATTTCTTCTGTTCCTGCAGGTCACGGCGGAGTTGGACGCCTGGAACGAGGATCTGTCTCGGCAGCTGAACGACGCCAGCCGCTCGGGCGGCAGCAGTGGCAGCAGCAGCAGCGGGGGAGGCGGCGCCTCCTCTGGCAGCACAGAGGACATCGGCCTGGCAGAGCAGCGGCTGAAACGACACGCAGAGAGGAAGGCAGCCATGAACAACATGACCTACGAAGTGATGCAGCAGGGTCAAGACCTGCACCAGTACATCATGGAGGTCCAAGCGTCAGGTAGAACACACAAACACACCTTTGCTCTGTGAGAACGAAAATGTGGACAAAGAGTGAAGAGATAGATGGAGAAACAGGAGATTCAGAGGAATACAAAAAAATAAAAAAGGCAGAAGCAAAGTACAGAGCTGTTGAGTGCTTTAAAAAGAGCTCCCAGAGATATCATTTCCCACCATACCCTTGTGTTTTGTTTTCCGGCCTTGAGTTCACACCTGGCGTCATTATGCATCTAAAGTGCTTCCCAAGTGACGGATTGTGAGCTTTTGCCGAACAGAAAGAAATACACAGCCATGCGGCCAGGGGAGAGGGCTGTTTGGTACCTTATGCTTGAATTTGGAAACCTTAAATAACCTGTGTTTGGGAGGTTTGTTGTGCTGTACGTGCACCACTACTAGGCAGTCATATTTTTTATGCAACGGATGCATTTGCATTCAAACTGCGCTTCAGATCCTGTTGCACGCAGAGCAGGCTCACATCTGGATTTACAGCCGCCGACTGTACAATGAGGAGAGAGGAAGCCCTGATGCTGAAGCGTGTTGTGTGGAACAGGGAGAGAATTAGGTTAAAAAATCGTCACAGCACAATCCTCTTAACTGTGTGTGATGTTTGGGTATATGGGGAGGTCACTGACTCAGTCACGCTGCCCCCTGGAGTGATAAATCTCTCACACACACACACACACATTCACTCTCTCTCTCTCTCTCTCTCTCTCTCTCTCTCTCTCTCTCTCTCTCGCTCTCGCAGCGTGGAGTAGGGCATTAATAGTTAACTGATTCTGCAGACTGAGTATAGAGATACACACGCAAACACTTCTCTTTGAATTGGTGCTTACACTTGTCAAACATCTGCAGCTCAAAACAGTAATACCATTTAATATTAAGACAGAATCAGCTGCAAGAGAAAGTTGAAATCTGTAATATTCTAAAATATAAATAACAATGACTGAATGACAGTAGAAAGCAAAGAGGCATTCATTCAGTATATAGTATATTTAAAAAAATACTTTTTAGCACGTTTGTCATTTAATGTATCCTTCTGCATTAAATTAGGAACACCCCGACCAATATTAAAGAGGAATATTTAGTTGAATTTATACATTTAAATGGTGAATATGTTTACTTTCTTTCTTTGCAAAAGTGAAATGAGACGATATATATCATTCATGTCTTCACGTCCAGTACACAGCTGTGCATGTGCAGCCTACCTTAGCATTAATACGAGACACACACATAAATAAATAGTATTGTAGAAGTGACAGCTTGTCATTTTAGAGGGTTATGTGTCGGTGCTCTACACTGAGGGATGAGTCCTCTCTTTACAGAGTAGAATTACAGAGTTAGAGTTAATACGATAAAGATAATCCATAACATCTCCAAAAAACATTCCCTGGTCTTTGATTGGAGCGTACAGCATTTTGTGGGAGATAACGCATGTAGAATGTGACAATCACTGCTGTGTGTGTGTGTGCGTGTGTGTGTGTTTCAGGGATTGAGCTGACAGGGGAGAAGGACATGGATTTGGCCTCTCAGGTCCAGGAGCTGTTGGAGTTCCTCCATGAAAAGCAGCAGGAGGTGGAGCTCAATGCGCAGCACACGCACACACGGCTGGAGCAGATCCTGCAGCTACGCCACCTGCAGGGCGAGGTTAAACAGGTAAATGAACACGCGACGAACACCAGCGCCGTGCGCTGAAGAAACTGAAACAATTGTCTAAAGAATGTTTCACTGGGCACCACTAATACCTTTTCTCAATTTCTGCTCTGGAATCATCATTCACTACAACTCATTTGACTCTTCCAGAGAAGCTTTAAAAGTTGTTTTGCTTAAACTGCATTCATCTACAAAATATCAGTATTCTGATTCTGAGCCAGAGAAGACTAGACAATCCTAAGAGGGAAATAATGGGGTGCTTTAATGGTGCAGGGTGGACTGGCTTTTATTGTTTGAAACAAAGGAAATCAATCACATTTTGGAAAGATTACAAGAACAACACCCAGCTCTTCCTTCCGGATAAAGCAAAGAAGGCTTTTTGTGTTTTTTTTTTGTTTTTTTTTGTGAAGAGTCTACTGCAGATGTGAATATGAACATTAACATGATGTGAGTTGAGACAGGAAGCACACTGCTGCTGCAGATGGATACAGCTGAATAATTTATGAGGTTTATGGCAATGTGCTAATAACACACACACACACACACACACGCACACACACACAGACACACACCTTTCCTGCTACACCCACACTCTTTCTTACAGTTCAGTGAAGTCCACAATTGACTGACTGACAGTAACGATGGACACAATTTAGATCAAGTGAGGAGGAGGTGTCATATGTAATGAAGGGGGCGAAGGTGCAAATAACACACAGCGAGACAAATTCAAATCATATGTTTGATTTATTTCTCATTTATTACAGTTTTATATTTGGTTTTGTTGAACTTTTTTCAGCGCGTGGAGTTTGTTTTATCTCTGGCAGATTATGCTGCCATCTACTGCACATAAATTAAACAACCCTAAGTCAGTCTGGGATGTTATCCTTCTAGACAGCCCCAAATATGTTTATTTTTGAAATACTTTAACACTGGCGCAGTTTTCTAAATTAGTAGATAAAGACTGAAGAACTCGGACACCAAAACAACAGCTTTATAACACATTTATTGTGACCTGCATTGTGGTAATAAAACAATAAGCTCTGCCTCCACATTATTCATGCTCTCTGTAACAGTATGTTTATCCTGCTCGTCACACTATATTGTTTTTCATTTACTCACTCCTTATCCACATGTGTAGTTTCTTAACCTACTTACCTATTTCTTTAATGTGTGACATTGTGTGGGAGATTTCCTACCCACAACATATGTTCGCATAAACATCCTCTAATTCTCAGATTTGCAGTCTTGTGTTTTGTAATGGATTTGAATGTTGTCCCCCTCCCTCTCCATCTCTTTCTCTCCTTCCGTCCCTCTAGGTGTTGGGTTGGATTCGGAACGGTGAGTCCATGTTGAACGCCAGCATGGTGAACGCCAGCTCTCTGTCTGAGGCTGAGCAGCTGCAGAGGGAACATGAGCAGTTCCAGATGGCTATAGAGGTACACACACACACACTCACACACATCCTAATTATTGCTGCTCGAACCGGGCTTACTGTACTTTGGTATAAATGATTTCAGTATGCATTGGTTTGAATAGGAGCAGATGAGTGCACCCGCTGATACACACACATACACACACACACACACACACACACTCTTTGTCATCTGTGTTTGCACTGGGGTTTGCCTCAATAATCATTTGATTCTGCATTTTGAAGCGTAACAGATGCCAACATACACACACACACATACGCATTTCCTATGTGTGTGTTTGTGTGTGTATATGTTACTCCATGCGGTGCTTTGAATAGCTGACTCCAGAAGTGTGTTAGCACTCCCAGGGGTAAAACACCCTTGGTCAGCACTGTACTACACACACACACACACAC
>CALSBV010010260.1:2596-18274 GCA_943590825.1 Bovichtus diacanthus
CGACCAAAGATGGCCCAATCCTTCCTTGGATGTCTGAGCGAACTCTCGTCCAGAACTCTTCCTCGTGGCGTCTTTTTCTCTCGGCGCTAACCTTTCCCTCCGTCTCTCAGGGTGACGGTGTGATCCTGCTGCATCAATGAAATCCTGCAGAGGCGGAGATCTATGCCTGTGGAGCAGGTGTGTGTTTTATGATTACTTTACTTCTGGTCCTGCTCTCGTCGCTGTGATGATGCTTTTTCCTGCCATTCGTAGTTTCCACCAGAGGTCTCACGGCCGATGATGGCCCAATCCTTCCTTGGATGTCTGAGCGACTATTTAAAAAGCAGTGACTTTAATACTTTGTGTTGTAGCTTCGCTGCTAACTCGTCTTTTCATGTCACTTTCAGTTCGGCCGCTAACATCTCGCCCACTCGCAGGTGACGCCTGGTACGTAGTTTTTAAACCTTATGAGTGTGAAATGCACGTTTCGCTGTGATGATGCTTTTTCCTGCCATTCGTAGTTTCCACCAGAGGTCTCACGACCGAAGATGGCCCAATCCTTCCTTGGATGTCTGAGCGAACTCAGTCCTTGTTGTGAACGTCGGCTCAGTTATTTCTCTTTAACGTGTCTTTGTTTTTGTCCCGCAGGTCGACTGTGAACAGGAGCTGCTCTGCTTCCTCTCAGAGGGCTCAGGAGGATTTATCCACATTCCTCTTTACAAAGAAATAAAGAACTTTTACTAAAGTTGAATTGTTTGGTTTTTTTGTCGTGTAAATGTGGCACAAAGTGTTTCTTTGAGTTCATGGGATTCTCAGCGTGAAATGCAAATGGCATGACCTCACATGGCTTTAATCGGTGACATTTTGTTGCATGTAAATTAACAAATTGTCTGAAGTATGACGCGTTTAATAACGTGGCTAAGATGAGTAAAATGATCCCTTTTTTTTTTTTTAAACTAAATATGCAGAAATAAGCAACAGTTTTGCACAGTATTAAAAGGAGTTTAAACTATGTGGTACATAAAATGTTGAACAAAGATTTGTAAAAGTTCTTCTGTGATTTTTAATGTGGTGGCGTAACTTTATAGTATACTTGTATAAAGTACTGTATTGAGATACTTTTACTTGTTCAATTTTATGCTTTTATACTACCTTTTTGTAAGAAAATATTGTACTTTAAACTCCACTGCATGTATTTGACAAGTGGTAACTAGCTACTAACTTAACAATTTCTGAAAGTAACATATTTTATATTATGGGAACCCAGCAGAGCTTCACCTTTACCAGCTGCAACATTAAAATGATAAATACAATAATTATAATCCAGTACTACATATATATATAATTTTAAAATTGGCCATTCATGAGTGCTTTTATATTTTTGGGGGCTTTTACCAAAGTAAGATTTCTAAAGCAGGACTTTAACTTGTAGCAGAATATTTTTACAAATTTTACACAGGTAAAATAATGAATATTGTTCCACCGCTTGATAGTTATAATAATAATAGAAGTGTATGATAAGTATTTTCCAGTCTGGTATTTACTCGCGCGAAGAGTTTTGACCCTCGCGGCCTTCCGTCCGCGCGACACCTCGGAGCAGCTGTCAGTTGGGAAGCTGCTGTTACAGCAGTGCTAGCCTAGCTAGCTGTTTACCGGCTAGCCTGCACCGGGGGGAGGATAAAAAACAAACAATGGCGGGCGTGCACCCCCAGGTAAGTACACTGGAGTTAACACCGCAGCTGTTTGCAGTCTGTAAACATTAACAAATTATACTTTTAACGTCTAAATGAACAAAAAACAGGCGTTAACGGAAGCTAACGTATCCGTAGCTAGCCAGCTAGCTGCTAGCTCAAGTCAGCTGTGCACGAGCTGTCAATACTCGCGCTGCTCCTGCTGTTGGGACGTGGCAACACTGAGGCGTTATCTAACACAAGCAACGCCTTATTTCATTGCACATTGCTATATTTTATGAACGGGGTTGCTTAATAAGTTGTATTAACCTACATAAGAGTCCAGTGAGACCCACAGCTGCTATTTCTGTCCCTGCCTCTTCATTACAGGACGACCTGCTGAAAATGACACACAGAGAAAACTGGAAGTGAGTAGCAGCAGTTTTCTCTCCCATCATACACCCAGTTTATTTTCATTTTATACTGGAATATATCAATGAAAGGCTGCGTTGTCCTCCCCAGCCATCTTTCCTCCGACTCTCCCTGTGTTTTGTGCATCTGTTTTCTTTCTCCCTCACTTCTTCTTCTCCTCCTCTTGTCAGGGTGCAGCATGAGCGCCTGCATGTGAAGCACAGGGGTCACGAGGCCATGCATGCAGAGATGGTGATGATCCTCATTGCCACGCTGGTGGTGGCTCAGATAGTGCTGGTGCAGTGGAAGCAGCGGCACCACCGCTCGTACAATGTGAGTGGGGAAAGAGACAACCTCCCTCAAACAAACCCACTGTCCCGTTAAGTGGATAAAAAGTTATGAACTGTCCGTCTCCTCCTCAGCTGGTAACCCTCGTCCAGATGTGGGTGGTTCCTCTTTACTTCACCATCAAACTGTACTGGTGGAGGTTTCTGTCCATGTGGGGCATGTTCTCCGTCGTCACCAGCTACGTCGTCTTCAGAGCCACTCGCAAGCCGCTGTCCTGCAGGACGCCGAGGTGAGGGTTGTCCGTGCAGCCGCCATATACGTCTTTCTGTCTTTTCATCTCACGAAAATGTGACATTTGCACCCAGAGTTTGGTATCGATTCAATTGCCGCTCATTGAACAAGTGTTTTGTATGTTGAAAGCAAAAAACACTTTTATGTTTAGCAGCTGCAACGATTAGTCGACTAGCTGAAAAATATTTCATCATTGATTGTAATAATTTAAGTAATCTTTCTAGCACAAATACCCAAACTTTGCTGCATCCAGCTCCAGATGTGCGAGGATCTGCTGCCTCTTCTTGTCTTAACATGATTGTAAATTAAATGTCTTTGGGCTTTTTAACTGTGTCTTGAACACAACAAGTTATTTAAGTAAGTTAACTTGGGGGAAATAATCATCAATAATTGTTGTGTTGTTATATTTGGAAAACCGACGCAGATTCAGAACAATCACTGTGATGTTGTGTGTGCGTGTGTGTGCGTGTGTGTGTGTTTTATTCTAAGTCTGTATTTTTCAGGATGGTGTACAAGTGGTTCCTGCTGATCTACAAGCTGAGCTATGCAGTGGGCGTCCTGGGCTACCTCGCCATCATGTTCACCATGTTCGGCTTCAACGTCTTCTTCAGGCGAGTCCCCGCTCAGACATCCAGAGCGCCGCGCGAAGCCCGAGCCCAACTCTTTCCTGAGTGTCGTTTGTAGTCGTGTCGCAGTCTAACAAGACACTCGCACGTTTTAAAGCGTTGAAATATCTTAAATCCTGTTCGTTCAACTGGAACAGCTTTAATTTTCTGCTCGTTTACACTTTTGACACCCGTCTTTCTCCGTATCTAAGGAGCTTCTGTCAGATTTCTCTCTTTCCTTTTGGTTTTCTAATGACTTTTAGACGTCATGTATGTCACAGAGCGCAGGAGATTTGTTCTTCCTGAAGCGAACATCTGGTTGTACGGCCCAAATATTGCCCTCAGACTGAGGACGTGGAAGTTTATTTATTTATTATTATATTATATTATATATTATTCTGGACACATCGTACCACTATCACAACACGTACGTTCCCCGAGGCCTAAAGGGGAATTACGTCTACATTTATCCATCTAAACAAAGCGTAACTCAAACTGCAGCTGTCAGAGTCCATATGTCCAGATTCAGTTGGTTAAATGTGTAGCTTTAGGGATGCACAATACTGGATTTTGTCGATATTTTCCAACTAATTTTGTCTGACGTCTATGTCTCTCCCTTCAGTTCACACCGTTTTTTGTCAAGTGGATGCACAATATTAAAAAGATTTTCACTTTCTTTGTGTCTTCGTGCAGGATCAAGGCGGAGGACTCCATGGACGTAGGTGTGATCATGCTGTTTTACGGGCTTTACTACGGCGTCATGGGCAGAGACTTTGCAGAAATCTGCTCGGACTACATGGCTTCTACCATCGGGGTAGGAGTTTTTTTTTTTTATTTGTTATTGTTGATTCTTCATGAAAAATGACTTCATGTTTCAAAACTAGTTGTAAAAATGCAAATCTCAAACTTACACTTAGTGAGGATGTCATTGTCTCCAAAGTATAAACCTCCAAAAGTCCATTTATTACTTTGTTTAATGCTTATTTACCAAAATGTGAACAAATACAAGCTAAAACCCTGAATCCACAGCAACTCTGTGCATCCTCTTTACAGCTTCCAAATGGGTTATTTCTAAGTGTTATGACCCCAAATGACAGTATAGTACAGATATTGAGCTCTGATTGTGTAGAATAAACACTCTGTTGACCTTGTGTGTGTTTCAGTACTACAACAAGGGAGGCATGCCCAGCAGGAGCCTGACCGACGACATCTGTGCGGTGTGCGGTCAGAGGATCCTGGTGGACGTGGAGGAGGAAGGATTTATAGAAGACACCTACCAGCTCTCCTGCGGACACATGTATCCTGAAGCTTAGCCTTTCAACTCACACTCGTCCATCCAACTCCTGTGCTATTTTACCAGGAAAACAAACATTTTTAAAGAGTTTTTTCCCTGTGAATTTCTGAGTCACTCTTGCAAAGTTATGACTTTATAATCTCAGGGAATATTCAAGTTTTTTTTCTCGGAAATTTGCCACTTTTTAAACTTTAAATTTGGGGTATTACCTCCCTCCCCCGGTGTGAACTTTTCTGCTGTCGTCATGAAAACTGTGGCAGATTTACACCACAATTCATGTCGTTTTGGGTCGTTTCTGTCAGACAGAAGAAGTCAAAATATTTACCAGCTTTTAATATTTGTGTTGTTGTTTTTCACACGAAGCAAAGACGCATCACAGTCAGTTCAGTTTGTTATCTGCACAATAGCTTCTCCATTTTAATTGTAGGAAAAAAAGTGAAAAATTAACATTAATTTCACTTGTTTTGTCCGAAATTCTGTTTACTATCGTAGAAGTCGAGGAAAAGCAGCAAATCCTCATTTATGAGAAGCTGAAAGCAGAAACTGACTGAAACGATAAAGTCATAAATTAGTCTCTCACGGTAATAATAAGTTGTGTTGCACAATCCAACTGGCTGAATAATATTGTTTCAGTATTTCTTCCTTAACCCGCCCCTTCAGATTCCACGAGTTCTGCATCCGCGGCTGGTGCATCGTGGGTAAGAAGCAGACGTGCCCGTACTGCAACGAGAAGGTCGACTTGAAGAGGATGATGAACAACCCGTATCCTTTTACAGCTCAAAGAACAAACACCTGACTCACCAGCGTTAACGGGTTTCGCCCCTGGCGTGCTTTTGTTTTTGGAAGCGAGTGAAAGAAAGACGCAGCTTTATTTCTTTACACTTTTTCCTTTTTTAAAACACAGCGGTGTGTGTCTGTAACATGAATAACCGTAATATGATGGTCACACAAAGTGAACTTTGACCCGAGGTTTGATCCCTTTTAGCTTTTGTTTTTCTCTTGGCTGATCGTCTTGAGGTCATAAAGAAGCGTCAGTATCATCAACTGTTTCATAGGCAGTCAAAAGCTCCTTGTATCTACAGTAAGAGGAACACTCGACTCAGCAAAGGCTTTAAACAATACGTGTTTTCTCCACCCGACATCATAACGTCCTGTTTATTTAAATAAAACATATGATTATGTTTTGCTCTCTCTATCCGAGCTCTCTCCTTAATTCCTCCGTCTCCTACCAGCTGGGAGAAGACGCACGTCCTGTACGGGCAGTTACTCGATTGGCTCAGATACCTGGTCGCCTGGCAACCCATCATCATCGGCATCGTCCACGGGATCAACTTCACCCTGGGCCTCGAGTAAGAGCCCCGAGGAACGCCGCTGTGAGGACGTCGTGGAAAAAGTGCTTCAAAAGAGAAAAAAATGAGAAAAAAAACAAAAAAAAAAAACGTTTGGCAGCAAACTGTCAAAGTCAGCGCAGCAACGGAAGCGATTCCGTCCGAACGCTCGCACAGTTTCCAGCAGACGGAGGACGGGACACGCAGGACGCCGTGATGCCAAAACTGCTGCCGACTGAACGCAAAACACGTAAGCACAGATCCGGCGTCCGATCACTGCAAAACGCTTGACACGAGGAGGAGGTGTCGAGTCGGGAACTTGCGGAAACGTCGCTGTCACGCATGTTTTATTGTGATCAACCGTTGCTTTCCTTTGTATCGTCTCCAAATGCCTTTTCAAACCGGTTTATAGTTTGTTTGCACACTGCTGGTTCTGCCGCCGCCACTGACGCGGCCGATCTGCTGATCAAATTGATTGCGAAAAGGACAATTCTCTCCAAATACTTGTGGTACATATAAACTGTTTACATTTCATGTAACTTTTTCTTTTTTATTACAAACGTTTTGTTTGGAATGTCTGTCCTGTTTTTATGTTTTCACTTGTATGAAGCTGAAGTTGATGCTAAACGCTCGACTTACCGTAGCAGCCGGAGTCAGAATGTCAGTGTTTTTTTATCGCTGCAGCTGATCCTGCATCATGTAAACTGAACTGATTTTAAGTCGGAGCTGAAAGAAATGATATTGTAGTGTGATGCACCATGTCGGAGGGAATTATAATTTTAACGTCATTCGTTGAAAACCATATTGAAATGATTATGGTTTGAGTTTGTTTGCTCGACGTCTCTGCCGCACCGCAACATTTCATTCAAAGAAAAGTATTTTGACACTCGAATTCCTCTCATTGTGCCGCCCTCAGTTAAGTTTCACGTAGAAAAGTCTGCTCCTCTCCCAACATGGCGGCCGTGCTCCAAACATTCAGATACAGGAGGCTGCGCTGCTGCGACAGGAGGAACGTTTTCTTTTGCCAAATCATGTTGACGTCGCTTTTGTTATCCAGAAGACTGCTGCTCATATGAACTTTGTATTTATTAAATATTAGTAAAACCTCATCAGTGTGTTTGGTTTGCTTGGTCTTAAAAGGGGCCTGCGGGGCTTTAGCGTTACAAAACCCACCGTGTGCATCCACGTGAAACATGCAAAGATTCTGAATGCATGGGGGGAAAAAAAGCAGCTCGCTCATTCACTTCAATGAGACCCAGTGTTCATTCTGGGATGTCGCTGGGCCTGGGCCTGGGCCTGGGCCTGTCCCATGTGGCTGTAACGCGGTTAAAATAGAAATAAATGAGGGGTTAAATGAGAAAGGGGCTTTTATTTTATTTATTTTTAAATCACCCTAGCATTTAGTATACAGAAAATAATTCTATTTATTTATTTATTTTCGTAAAACGTCAATAGTGGAATTATATGTAAAATAAAAAATAAATACAAATTTGTTCGTGATGAGGACTGAAGTTGGTTAAAAGATTTAACTCGTTGAAAGTGTAAAATAATATTAATATAAAGTTATTTTATAGCAGTTTTAGGAAGGGGACTTTGTTGTCCTTTAAAGAGACAAGTGGGAGTTTTTTAGTTTTTTTTATTTGACATTAAAATCTATGTTGTTGCTCATTGACAACAACACCAGCATTTAGTAAACAGAAAATGCTTAAATGTTTGTGGGTTTTTCATAGCAACAGTGGCAATATGTCAACAAACAATGCAGAAAATAATAAATATTTGTTAGTTATGAAGTTAAAAGATTTAACTTGGTGAAAGTGAAAAATAATATAATATTGATATACTATATAATTTATGCATTTTTGTCCTCCATGGTTCTCTATTAGTTATATATTTATGTTCTAATCTTGCTTTACCTTATGCTCCCTTATTGTTTTTACTTTATCTTACAAGCAGCACAGTGTGCAGTGCACAAAGAGACCAGATGCAGGACATCCTGGTACTTTTGACAGACTGTGTTGGGACGTACTAAATCTTTTTATTAAAAACTTTAATTATTAAAACAATGAAAGTATATACTGCTGTGGAAAAAAAATCCCCAAATAGTTATTTTGCTGATATGGTGGCAGACGTATAAATTCTTCTTCTTTCTAACACTATTTGCTTTACTAGGATCTGTAATATTCACATAAAGGTCAGAAGGTTGAACTTTATTAAGTTTTTTTACTTTATTGTAAGATTTTATTATTTATATCCACCTGTTTCAGCATCCTGTGATTTTCTGTTTGTATTATATTTTAAAATGAACTACATCTGAGCTTTTTCTGCGCACAGAGCAGCGCACAGAGCAGTGCACAGAGCAGCGCACAGACCTGCGCACAGAGCAGCGCACAGAGCAGCGCACAAACCTAAACGCAGCACACAGACCTGCACACAGAGCAGCACACAGACACCGACCTGCACGCAGCACAGACACAGAGCAGCACACAGACCTGCACACAGAGCAGCACAGACACAGAGCAGCACACAGAGCAGCACACAGAGCAGCACACAGACACAGAGCAGCACACAGAGCAGCACACAGACACAGACCTGCACACAGAGCAGCACACAGAGCAGCACACAGACCTGCACACAGACACAGAGCAGCACACAGACACAGACCTGCACACAGAGCAGCACAGACACAGAGCAGCACACAGAGCACCATACAGACTTGCACACAGACACAGAGCAGCACACAGACCTGCACACAGAGCAGCACACAGACCTGCACACAGAGCAGCACACAGAGCAGCACAGACACAGAGCAGCACACAGACCTGCACACAGAGCAGCACACAAACCTAAACACAGACACAGAGCAGCACACAGACATCGACCTGCACAGAGCAGCACACAGAGCAGCTGCTGTGAGTCTTTAACTTTATTGCGTTGTAAAGTGCCATATGTACATCATGTATTAGTTACAACCATGTTAGATATTGATGAACATGTTTCTGTTGTGGCCATTGTTGTTTTCTCCCTCGTGATGCTCTGGGCTCGGACCCTTTTTTAAATAACTGGCACATTTTCAACAGATCAGTGAATTATTTCTGATTCAAAAAGTGCAGCAACACTTATATTTTTATTTTTCATTATCATTTAAAAAAACAAACACTTTCAACATATCTTTAGTTGATCAAAGCTGTTGACTCTACAAAGGTTAGAAGAAAGCAGAAAGATGTTAATTAAACAAAGAAAAACAATGTATTTGGGATGAACACATGGGAGGTGAAGACAACAATTTTTGTCAGTTTTAGAAAGTTACAAGAATTGTCCCTTTATTCCCATCTGTCCTTCTACGCTAACTCTTTCTCGTCATCATGTCTTTTCCTCTCAATCCTCCTCTTCTCCTCTCAAAGCGATGTGGAGATTCCTCCAGAACTCCCCACTCTTCTCCTCCTCCTGAGGCCACTCCAGGTAGGTGGTGGAGCTCATGAGTTTGCGCAGTTTGCAGAAGCGTCTGGGGATGTCGTCCTTGGACAGTGGCTCCAGCAGGATCAAGATGGCCTCGTCTCCGCCGGCAGTCCCATCGAAAAGCTGGAAGTGGGAGAAGTCGAGCTCATAGCGGCACCAGTCGGACTGGACAAAATTCTCCGAGAGGATGAAGACGGTCCGCCGGCTGCGCTCCATGGCGTTTATGATGTTGTCCACAATCCAGTGTCCAGGAAGGAAGTCCCGCTTGTGGAGGCACAGGGTCAGAGGTCGGGGGGAGGAGTCTTCATCGTTCTCCCTGTAAGAGTGTGAACCAGAGAGCACGTTTCCCACAGGTAAAGACTGGAATATATTGGAGGAATGGTAAAATAACTAATCAGTGGAAAGTGATGTGGGCTGTACTGATAATCTTGTACTAAGATTTTATTTATAATTTTGAAGATTTTAACCTCATGTACCTCATTCACAAAGTATGGCACAAAAAGAGAAAATGCCACATGTTGGTGCAAATCTCTTGTTTCTTGGCCTCAACAAAAGTGCACAGACTGGTTTTAAGATACCCTGCTTACGAACAAACACATGAATAAAGTGTTGTGATGATGTTATAAAGTATAACAAGTATTACCTCGGTTCCTCCAGCTCGGGTACCAAGACGTTTTCCACCCAGCTGGCGTCTCTGTCGCTGTAGGACACAAAGGCGTCGTAGGACAGCAACACTTCCGAGCCCTCTCTATCTCTGTGTCGCCGCCGTCGCCGGGAGTTGCGCTTGACCCTCAGCCACGCCCACGCCATCTTGACGTACCAGAACGCATGGAGGCGCCACAGCAGGACACACACCAGAATCCCTACAAACAGCACCACCACACAGCTCACAGACACAAGCAAAGTCTGGTGGCACACAGCAAAGGAGAGCTGGACTCGCCCCACCGGTTCTCCCTGCAGTTGGAAAGGAGAGTCGCAGACGTAGGTCTCCTCTCCGTCTGATAGACGCGTTTCTTCACCTCCTTTAATGACCGACTGGAGGAAGTAGACAAAGTCACAGGAGCAGTCAAATTTGTTCTGACCCGCCTGGAGGTCCTGGAGTCGTCTGTATGACTGGAGGTCTGAATGTCCGAACATGACCAGGGTGTTTGACTGCGGAAGAACAAGGAGGGGTCACACTGGGGAATACAAAGAGGACCTGAAGAAGAAACATACTTTGTGGTTGGTCCTGACCTGTATAGCCAGTATTTGCAGACTGGGGAACAGCCATCCAGGGGGCAGCCTCTGTAACTTGTTCCCAGAGAGGTGCAGTTCTCTGAGTCTGGGCAGCACCAGGATGAAGCTTTTGAGATCGTTGTTGCTCAGATCCAACACCTGTACATGTTAAAGTATAAGGTCAAAGGGTTTTGTGTTGGGATGGTGTCAGGTCTACATGGTTCATCTGTCAGTACCTCCAGAGTTACGGGTAGACAGGGGGTGATGGATGTGAGTGTACCCCTGGAGATGTTGAGGTATCGCAGGGTGGAAGGCCAGGAGCAGCCCTGGGGCATGGAGCTGTAGCTGTTCCTGCTGATGTCCAGGTGGGTCAGTTTGGAGAGCTTTGTGACCAGCCGGCTCACCGTGGACAAAGACTGGACAGCAGAGGGTTAGAGGCTCGTTTCATAAAAAGTATTCCTGCATTTATATTTAGGGACACCAATTTTACATCTGATGATGAGTTTCTTTGGTAGTTTAAGTTTGGTAAAACTGAAGTGTGAGATGGGGACTGCCCATTGTTCTGACGGCCCATTATTCTGACTGCCCAAATAATCTGAATAATGTCGGACCGAAAGCCCAACAAACGCCTATTTCTCCCAAAACACACACTCCACCTGCAACAAACAGAAGCACATGGCTAATTATTACGCAGAAGTGATATTTGTTTTTGAAGGCCGGCCCTACTCTTGGTTAACTTAAGGGATGAGGATTGTGAAAAAGATTATTTTGGGTAAGAATATCAGGGAAAGCCAATCAGAGTCTTTCCCCATCATTCTGCATGATAATTAGCCATATTTGCTTCTGTTTGTTACAAGGAAAGTATTTTGGGAACAATGGGCATTAGTTTTTGGGATAACGGGCTGTCGGACAAATTTGGTCCAATAGAAGGTTTTTCGGAGTTTTGGGTGTTTCGGAATAATCGGCCTTCTTTGTAGCTATTAAGTCAAATCGTATCTCAATTGATGCAAATTAATTGAAAAACTACAAAAACAAGACTAAATTATAAGTTTAATGAAGGCACCTTCAGAGCATTTCGGCTGACGTTTAAAACTCGGAGGTCCTTCAGCGTGCCGTCACCGTCACACAGTGTCTCCACGAGAGTCATGTCCGTTAGCAGGTTTTCGGACAGGTCCAGGTACTGCAGGTTCGCTAGCAGGCGAGACGAGGCACAGGGCAGCACATACACCTGAGGGTAAAAGTCCTCATTTCATTTCTTGTTTCTTTTTCAAATGTTGCGACTTCTTGCTCTCGCTCAGTGGTAGCTACCACGTGTTACTGACTTGTGACCGATAACATCTTGTTGTTTACCTCAGTGTTTATGACGGACACCTTCCTGGGGTACTGCAGCAGAAACCCCAGCTGCAGAAACGAGACAAACGCAAAGACATTCAGCACCACTAAGTTCTGTACGAAGAACTCGTCGATGCCCTTATGATCGCTCCATCTGGCTGCCTCCCACCTAACACCAACCGAGAGACAACAAACGACATCATTCTTGCAGTCAATTATTCAAGCAACAGTTGTACACTTCGTAATATTTTTTTATTATGCTTTTTTGACGCTAAAAGGTTCGTAAAAAGTTGTCAAATCTAGCAAGAAAGTTACTAAGTTTGATGGATGATGCTTGGTTTCCTACCTGCCCTCGCCTGTCAGCATGGCGCCGTCCAAGATCAAGGATTTGAGCGGCACTCCATCCATCAACCCCAGGAAGTCAACAAGGGCCTCATCGCAAATGGAAAGGTTGAGAAAGGTAATTTTCCTAAAGAGTGACATCATAGAGGAGTGATTGGTTGTTTTTTGTTCAGTTATTTGGATCAGCTGTTCTGTAGAAAACTGCAGAACCCAGCCCACCCGGCCAGACTTTGGTGAACGGCCTACACTAAGCCGTAAAGTGCAAATTACTTGCAATTGACTTTATTGAGGCCATAACATTTTCATGGGAGCTTTTGCACTCAGGGTGCGTACACTCTAGCGTTGCTACCGTAACCGCGAGCATAGACTAACTTCAAAACTCAAGAAAACGCGGCACGAACACATCCCGAACGGGCACTGCACTACTTACTTAAATGTGGAGGTGAAGAGTTTCTGGCAGTGTTCTGTTCTACAAAAGAAAAGAAGATTGTGGACGGACCTGATTCTCCTCCTGGCTGCTTCTCTGAAGGGCTGCACAGACTGATTCCCCATCAGATGGAGGTCTTTTAGAACGACAGGCGTCTCGGGGTACAACACGTCCGCGAGCACTGCCGACGCTAAGGCTGAGTTTGTTAAAAATGGGTTGTGGAGGCTCAATGTGATACAACCCAACGGCCAAATGTCTCCGAGAGCACCCGATTCATACCTGCAAAGATCGAAGGATACAAGAGAGGTAGACGGAGAGATGGCAACAGTAAGACCTTTAAAGGGCACAGCTGACTGTGAATTCATCAATCAGTGCTTCAGTCTTCGGTCTTAACATCCATCCCTCTACCTTCACATCTTAAACAATATTCTGTATTCTTTGTTATTGTCAACAAATCCCTTGAAAAGACCTCAACACAGACTACTTCATTTTGATTTAATCTCACACACTTATATAGTGTAAATAGTAGAGCACCAAATGTCACTGAACGTAGTCCAAAATAAGTGTTACATGTTCTCCAGTTGCAGTGATGTTTCCTAAAAGCGACAGTGAACTACAGTGAAAAGTATTGAGGGACTAACACATTGTTGGTTTTGGTCTTGTAGGATTTGCTGACAATAATAACACTACAGAACAACAGCAGCCTTTTTCTTTCAGCTTGCTTTTACTCCATACTTTGTCCAACAATCAGCAGTTTGGATCAGTCAGTCATCTGTATACAGTACATGAGCAGTACACACCATTTTATTTTGGATTTGTGGATTTGAATCCACAAACTCTCTGATACAAAACGTCCCCTTGAAGCAGCTGCATCAGCTCCCAAACAGATCATTTCGTAATGTTGTATGATTTGGTATTTTCTCTGATAAAACGTCAGAATAAGTTCTACTTGAAGTGGCTACACAGTCATGTCATGTCATGTGTCGTGCTGTCTGCCACAGTGTGTGTTTTTTGGATACAACCACTAGAAGTCGCCAAAGTCAGGATAGACATCTGGCTGTTGTGTCAGCCCCCCACCTCATCAGGTTGTTAGCGTGCACAGTGAGCTCCTCCAGCTGAGTGACTCCAGACAGATCTTGTCTCTTCAGCTCCTGCAGAGCAGGACCTCCAAACCGCAGCCTCCTCAGCCGGACAAGCCTCTGCAACACTGGACGAGAACCTAGGCAGCTGGAGGAGGCGGAACACACACAATATGTAGACGCTTAAACATCATATGCGATGTGGAGGTTTTAGTTGGTCTTTATCCTGCAACCTTAGCGCTTCACCTGTATGGGTTGTCGAGCAGGTTGAGCTCCTGCAGAGCTCCTAGCTTCCTGAACCATTTGTGGTCGAGAGCAGTCAGCTGGTTGTCAGACAGATCGAGCTCCTCCAGGCTCCACAGAGAGTCAAACGCTGCCGGATGGATCACAGCGAGTCTGTTACCTGGAGGACAGTAATATCTACGTATAAACACATCTCAAGTTCCAACAAAAACCTTCTCAGGGGTTCCACAGGGAACAATCCGTGGACCATTGATTATCATTAGTTGTCATTATTATCGTTGTTGTTATTATCGTCAGCATTGTTTTTAGTTTTTCTGGGTATCGTCATTGTGGTCGCTGTTTATTATCGTTGGTGGTTGTTGTTGTTGTGGTTGATATTATCGTTGTGCTGCTCAAGCAGCTCGTTACGACACATGTGTATGTTGGTTGTTTGACAGTGGTCTCTGGCGGCTCATTATGGCGGGAACAAATGAGGAAGTCCGGTGTAGTGTTATAAAGAGAAGCACAATAGGGAGGAAGTCGGGGGGGTGGAGAGGTCGGACAACCCTAGAGACCACAGTTCATGTCCCATGTGAAACCAAAGATTTCCTCTTTTTTCTGAGCAATTTCAGGCCGTCTTCTCCACGTTCAAAGTTCAAAGTTCATTCTTGACCTTCGACACGGCAAAACGTGGACATTTGCACATCTTCAATACCCTGAAAACTGGGCAAACTGAATCTGCCGATGAAGATCAAGCGATATGACCAAAAGCTCCAGAACAGCCAGATTGAGATTGCTTTGTCAATTTTACATTATTTTTTACAACATCCACAAATGAATTGATTAATTGTTTATGAAAAACCTTCTCGTCATTATATCAGCATTACCTGTAGTATATGTTAATATTGATGTATTATTCACCACAGTATGTTATGATATCATATCATAAATATATGATATTGTTCCACAACGAGCTTCACTAGATATGCAAAGATTTAAACCCTCAGAAATGTCTTGACTCCTTCATAAAATTACTACTTTTCCTGCACTGTGCTCATGTATTATACATTATTCCTATAAACCCAATAAAACCCCGTCATCATCGTTACCGTGGAGACTCAGAGCCCTCAGCCTCGCGTGCCCCGCCAGATCGTCGGCGGTCACCGCGGTGATGTTGTTGAAGGAGAGATCAAGGGTCAGGGCGCTGCCTGTTACCGTGGGAACGGCTGTGAATCCTCTGGCGGAGCAGTTACAGGCGAGCCGCACGTCGCAGCGATCGCAGGATGACCTCACGTCGCCTGGGTTTGACCTCTGACCCCAGCACAGGGGGAGGAGGAGGGGGAGGAGGAGGAAGTGGAAGTGGGTCCGCTGTCTCATACTGTAGGAGATTTTAAAAAAAAAAGAAAGAAAAACAGGTGGATGGAAACAGAGACGAGGAATCGAGAGGATGAAAGAAACCAGGCAAGAAAGAAAAAGAGCAGCGAGAGGAGAAACAGAAAGGAACTCAGGGAGGAACTGGGATGTGAAGAAAGAGGAAGTCGTTCATGTTTTATTGAGAATTTCACAAAGCTTTTATGTACGGTGGCAATGTGAAGCAATTAATGCTCCATCAGACGGCGGTGGATAAAGGTGGATGACAGCTCACAAAGATCAGCACATTCATGTGTTTATTTAGGTTGTTTGTGAGAATTATTTGTGAGAATTATTTGTATTGTTTGTGAGAATTATTTGTATTGTTT
>CALSBV010010260.1:48952-57969 GCA_943590825.1 Bovichtus diacanthus
CACAATAAAAAAAAGTTGAATGTATTTTATTTATTTATTACAATTTGCTTTTACGTTGATAATAAAAGTGCCTTTTTCTGAAGATAAAAAAAAAGCCACATTATTATCTTTTTCATTGTCATTAAAAAAAACATTTCTAATATTTTTTTGTATTTTAAAGTCGTGTTACTTTTTTTAATTATATACATTTCTTTGGTATGTTTGAATAACGGCACAACCACAGCAGCTGAAGTGAACAGTGAATCTTTATTGATCGAGCAGAGTTGAGGAACAGGGAGAATATTTGGAAACATCGTGTCGTTGGAGATAAAACAGGTCAACGACATTTACACAAAGTGCTGAGAAGAAGCAACAGAAATACACGACAGTGTTTGACATGCTTGTGAAATCTCAGAATGATTAACGGACAGATCAACAGCCTGAAGGTCGGAAAGCAACTTTGACTTTTTGGCCTCAAATATTTACCTGCAGCTTCACCGCGCGCTCACATCTTTACGTCTCATTTCAGGCTCTTCTTGTTTCTTTGAAAACATAAAAGTCCACGTGTTGCTGCGTCCCAACTAAAACGCGGCCGATCGAACGAACATCCGGACAGTTTTCAGGCTGTAATTGGCCGGTTTAAACGTCACCCACACGACTCCGTTTTCAACCTCGTGCGGCGCGTTTTTCTCGGGGTCGTACGTGCCTTTGTAATAAATCCCGTTCAAGTTAGCCGACTGACAGTTGTTGTACCACCACCCGCCCCCGTACATCTCCGCGCAACTCCCCTCCCACTTGTCGTTATCTTTGTCGAAGGTGCTAAACTTCATCCCGTTGTGGGACATTACCAGAGCATCCCCGGCCTCCCCGGTGTATCCGGACACGTGCAGCTGGTACCCCTCCTCCTCCGTGCCGACCCTGATCGTGTACTCCGCACTGGCTACGCCGCCTTCCCAATCCTCCAGCTCCACCTTCAGTATGCTCTCCCCCTGGTTAGTCAACAGGTGGAGGTTCTGGTTGCCGAGCCAAAACTCCCCCTTGCCCTTCGCGTCCACCGAGCCGAACCCGTTGCGGTATTCGGCCCAGGTGCGGTTGAAGCCGAGCGTGCCACTCTCTCTTAGCTGGACTAACAACCACCCGCCCATTAGCCCCTCCTGCTGGCAGTAAACCTCAACTACCTGTGTGGAGTCCGCGGCGCCGGGTTTGATCTTAAACAGGCCGTTTGTTTCCCCTTTCAGGTGCTTCCGGTAGGCTTCGACACAATCTGCGGACAGAGAGGGGCACACCGCAGACGGCAAGTTAGCTAGGACCGGCTCGGCTAGCTGAAATTTACTGCAGCGATAAAAGCGCTTTTCCTGCAAAATGGCGAACACAAAACATTGCTGTCAATCTGCATTTGGAGCATCAGCAGGATTCTCCAAATGCAGATTGACAGCAAGGATTTTTACGATTCGAAGATTTAGGGGAGTGAGGTTCTGTCGGGGAGATTTTGGGTTTAATCTTAACTGTATTAAATGAGTTCGTCAAGCAACATGTGCGGAAAAAATTTACGTCAAACTCCGATAGCCTAAATGTACTCCAGTCAGAAGTGTGCCAACAGTGAAAGTTCACTGCAAAATGTCTTTTGTCCCAATAAACTCAACATATTTGTCAAACTGCATTCGAAATATCAACAGGACTAAGATTTTTTTTAATCGTCTTTTTATTAAATACATCAAAACTGCACGTTAGAAATCTTTGAGCTCTAGCAAATAAACGATAACAATTAGCGTGTTCACTTCATATTTTTGGTACATAAGGCTAGCTGATGCTAAAGCATGCCGTCTAGCTGAATGTGCCACGCTGGCAGTGCAGATTTTACTCCAGGTCTGATGTTTTGGTACCTTTTCCTATATAATCGGATTCCCGCGCGGTACGCACGCTCTTCACACTCCGGGCGTGGAAATCAGGAACGTCGTCATCTCCAAGGTCCGTCCCGAACCCGCCGAGGTCAGAGCCGAAGGTGCTAAATGGATCCCCGAACGTGGTTTTGGAATCTAAGAGGCTTCCTTTGGCGCCACCGAAGTGGGTGGTCTTGGTTGCAGAAGAAGAGGAGAAGGAGGAGGAGGAGGAGGAGGAAGTGTGGCTGGGGTCCGCCATGGCCTGGCACTCGGGGCCCCCTTCAATCACCTCCTCCGTCTTCTCCACCGGCCCGTCCTTGGTTTGGACGATGGTCCTCCTGATGCTCTTGGTGCACGTGATGCTTACGTGGCTTGTACTGTGCTTGGTGATGTCGCCGAATCCCCCGTGCAGAGGAAAGAAATCGCCGTTGCCTCCGAGCTCAGTGATGGAGGAGGAGGAGGAGGAGGTGGCGGCGGAGGAGGAGGAGGAGGAAGTGGAGGAGGAGGACGGAGAGTAGGAAGTACCTGGGTCCTTGGAGATGGTTGCTGGAGATGCGCTGGAGCCTTCCAACTCTAGGATCAAATTCATCGCCTTCACCTGACAAAGAAGAGGAATAAAGAACTTAAGCATCGCTAAAAAAAAACACACGGTCGAATGTGCGTCTCAGTGCGAATTATGGCAATAAAAAGGAGTGATGAAATCCATGAGGTCATTTATAGCCCCGTGATACTTTGTGTGAATTATGGGCTGGAGTTAGCGAGTTTTTTGGGAAATCAGGGACGTGGGAACTACGGTTAGTATGTGGCTACCTGACAACTGGGGGAAAAAAGTAGATCCGCATAGACATAAGAGAGATAAATAAATAAGAGAATGTTGTAAATCGAGTCGCGACCCCCCCCAAATTCCTGACTATTAAATAAATGTGGTATTTTTGGTGCAGGATAATTGTGATGCAACGAGCCTCTTACGTCAGGGAACATGTCTTTTCTCTGCTGCCCTGCCATGTCGCTCTGTCCGCTCTGTCCGCTCTTGTAGATGCTGTCCACGATGACGCCCTGCAGCGGCCGGCTCTTCATCACGTACAGCGTCTTCACAGACTCGAAGTTCTGCGCCGTGTGCGTCGAGTCCAGCTGCTGAACCTGGGAAGCGGACAGAGAGAGATTTTTCTTACCAAACCGAAAAGTTGTAATAAAATGTAATAAAAGTATGTAATATGTAAAAATAAGTATATATTCTGACTTTTTCATACCATCATATATTTTTGCCATTAAAGTTCTGTCACCCATGTATTTTTTGTATATTTTAAATTTAAACTTTTTTTTTAATTTTTTTTTTTTTTTTTATAAAACTTCCTAAATGTGAAGCATTTCTTGTTGTATATGAGATATAAAGAAAGAGAGCACACAAAATGTTGAACTATAGCTTTAAATATTGTGAAAATATACAGGATTTAACTTCAACACCACAGCTTTTAAATCCATTTAGTACAAATGGCTGTTTGGCTTCAACTAAAAATCACAAATTTCCCCTTAAATAAGCTTAAAGTTATCAAAAATCAAACAATAATCTACATACACGAGCCATAAATCTGAATTTATTGCCGCAAATTCAACCATAGGTTTCTTAAATGAATCTAAACTCTAAAGTTTTTTACCCCTTAAAGTTACTAACTCAATGCAGCTTTAACTTTAATCTCAATAAAGACATTTAAATAACTCTGGAGGTTTAAGATGGAGACTTTTGTCCAGAGTTCAGGTCCTTACCTGCTTCTGCAGGCCCACGTAGCTGTCCTGGTCCACCTCGTACTGCGAGTAGCTTGAGCAGGATCCTTTGCAGGAACGGAGTTTAATGTCGATATCCACCTGACGGAGGAGACGAAGAGTTTAACACACACTTCCTGTTTGGTAGAGGAGTCGACTAGCTGCACCCGATCTGCAGAAACTCTCAAATTAAAGAGCCGGCAGTGTTGAATGCGTGTTCATAAAGTTAATAAATGTACGTTTCTATAAAAGTCAAAATGCAGTAACTGCATGTCAGACTGAAAACGACTTCACGGACGTCCGTTTTACTTTATAAAAAATTATAATATGTAAATAATATGTATAATTTATGAGAGAAAAACATCTTCACCAGCTGCTATTCAGCTTTGACTCCAGTGAAAATCATGCGATTTGGTGGTTAAGCTACTTTTAAATAACATATTAGATTAGATTCTATTTAAAAAATGTGAAAAACATGAAAAAAAAACAACAACATCACCATCAAACTCTTAATAAACAACAAAATGTATTTCATATTCGAAATACTATTTTTAAAACGTATGAAACTTCAAATCATTTTAATTTCTAACAGCCATCATCTGTGAATGATGGACTCTAAACGATTAAAAATGAACATTAAAGAACACGTTTTCTTCACAGAGCAGCGCGATCGTTCTTCAGCTGTTAGCTTAGAAAGCTCAGGAGAAGAAATCCTGTAAATGTCCCTGCCGGGTCTCCGTACCTCCAGCCTCTGCATCTCGCCGACCTGGTCTTTGACGCGGTCCTTTAGCGCGGCCAGGATCCTCAGCTGCCGGTCGATCTTGATCTTCATGTCGGTGATTCTCTGACGAAGAGTCTGGGCCAGGTCGTAGTAGCGGCTATCGTAACCTGAAGGACGGAGGACGCGTTAAGGACCAACACAACGCTGCAGAGTGTTTCATACTCGGCATTTTGTTGCACAGCCACACACACTAACCAGTGTCGATGGTCAGCTTGTCCTTCAGGTAGTCGTAGGTGTCTTTGGTCACCTGGTCGGTGGATCTGTGTTTGGCCGTGTTCTGGTCGAGGAGGCCGCGGATCTTCTCGATCTTCTTCAGCGCGCCGTGGTCGAATTTATCGATCAGACCCTGGATCCTGCAGCCCGACGGGCATTTAGAGCCCTGAGGGAGGACGGGAGCAGAAGAAGAAGAGTTCATGCTTCATTTAATTACATATTTAACTAGAATAATTACTTCATTTATGCTTAGTGAGGCAAATGAAATGTGTACGTTATGATTGTCGCGGACGATATTATGAATATTATCAAAAAATGCTTAAAATGGCACGAGAAAATACTGAAATTTTTACACTATATTTTGTTATGAAACAAATATTCTTATTGCATCTTTTTTTAGTGAACATCCTTTTTTAGGGAAAAACAAATAAGTCAATCATAAATAATAATAATAATAATAATAATATCCCGCTGCATAAATAAAAGATAAATACATAAACAAATATATAGAAACATTGTGTAAGTCTGTTTTTTCACTTTTCGGCCCTGACAGCAAGTTTCACGATTATCCTGAAATTCACCACGATAAACTTAAGTTTTTTTTCTTTTTCAACATCCAAAAAAAAAACTAAATCCTACATCTTTAAGGAGAAATCACTTCAACTCAATCACAACATCTCACACTGGATTAAAAAAAGATATAAAAATAACAAAACATCTGCATCTTCAGGCAAATTATAAGAGAAAATTCTAGTAGTTTGTGTTTTTTTTTTTTCCAACGCTGGTCGGACCGAGCAGGAAGTGACGAGGATAAAATGTGCGATGATGACGAGCATGAGGAGGAAACGGGGAACACGCTGTACCCATTGGTCGTCCGTGCAGAAAGGCCACTCCCTCTGAGGGGCACAGTTATCGGACCTGATGCCCAGCTCCACGGGACGGGCTCCTCTGGGGTCGATCACCGTGGCCTGGAGAAATATAAACACATATAAACAAATAGTTTCCATTTTATGAGTTAGGCCTGTTTTTTTCCCCCCTGCATTTAAATATATTTGTATATATAATATATATATATAATGAAGGTGAGGTTCACTTTTTCGGGGGATTAATAACGGTGAATAAAAACACATTAAATTGGGAGTTTGAGTGGACAAATGTGAGCATCCAGGTATAAAAATAATTATATTTAATTTCACCATAGTGTGTCTCTTATTATGCAAGTGCTGTCTTTTATATTTTTTTATTTTAAAATATAGATTTTATTGGACTAGTCCTGTAACATTTGGGCTCATTAAATCAATTAAATATAATAAAAAGTGTAAAAAATGTAATAAAAACACAATAAATGTATTTTTTTTACCCCGAAACTTACTGCTATGTTGTGTTTTTTTTTTTTTTTTTAATCCACCTCCATGTTTCTAAATGCAGCATTATGTTTGTATATAAATAGCATTTAAACACCATTATATTTAGTATGTATATAAATCATGTTCATGGTTTTCTTTTCTTTTTTGGAAGGTGGTTAAACCTACCTGGGTTTGTCAAAAACTTATACAATAATATAATTACAAAAAATATAATTATATTGTAATTACAATATGACCCAGTATCTAAGAATTAAATTACATTAGCTCCTGTGCAACAATGAAAAATAAAATTAATTCAACTGTTTTGAAAACTACTGTTTGTATTACAAGTTTAAAAAAATGCTTTAAAAAAAAAATAAATAAAACTAATTTCTAGACCAATTTTTCAGTAAATTATTTAAAATATATAAATTTTTTTATTTTACAATGCAATGTCAGATAAAAACAATTCATAAAATCCTACCTCTTATGTCCTAACATTTTTAAGGACTTTTGAAAGATTGATTTAAGACATTTTAATACCATTTAAGGTCTTATTTTTAGATTAATTAAGTCAATGCCTTTTAAGACTTTTATAAGGAACAAAAAACAGGTAATAAAATTCAAAAACATAAAAATGACCAAAAAACAACGCTAAAATTTTTTTGTGAAAATACATTTATGTGAATAAAAAGGTCCCGTCGTTGGTAAAATGTTTGAAATGTAATCGTGTTTCCTCACCAGAGTTTGAGCCACGCAAAGGAGGCCGAGGCAGACGAGTAAGTCGAGTCGCTCCATCTCTGTGTGAAGGTTTCTGAATGCTTCTCCGCCGCCGCCGCCGCCTCATTTCAAGCCCCCTGGCTCGACAGTTCAGTCACCTCTGCTGTCAACCCCGGTCAACGTGGAGGCGTGTGTGTGTGTGTGTGTGTGTGTGTGTGTGTTTGCTGTGTCAACACACACGCTGAACACAAACATCAGCACTTACTGACGGGAAAGGATGAGTGATTATTACTCAAGTGATGACAAATCAACAACATATGAGACTGTTTTTCTACATTTATTTTTGTGTATTTATGTATGAAGCAATACAATAAATGTGATACTGTAGTAGGAAGTGTGAGTTGTAAAGAAGCACTCATTCACATAAATAAGGGCCGGATCTTAGGATTATTTTCTTTGTAGATTGTTTTCTCGATTAGTTGTACAAAATAGTGGAAAATGTCTTAATTCTCTACTGCAAAACATCTGATAAATGAGTCGTTTCCCTTCAGTTCAGAGAGAAAAACTCGGGATTTACTTTAGAAAAAAAATCAATTCATGTCCCAAAAGTTGAACTTCCTCCCCCGGAGGTCAGGTAAACTGTTTCTAACGTCGACAACTTCACCAAGCTTTTAAAACTTTGACCTCACCATCATTTTTATATGTATATATACACACACACACACACACACTAATACGCCTATTAAGTCATTTTTAATACAAAGCTGAAAACCATTTTTTTGGTGTAGAGCTTTGATTCTCTGCCCAAACTCGATTATTTAATGTATCAACCTTTTCCCGGTGTTTTCTGTTGGCAGTGACCGCGGGGCCGTGCTGAACATCTGGCAGAAGGTGTCACCGCACTGAGAGGAATTATAGGCTTAGTTCAAAGCTACGTTCATAACGTTAAATTATTAATAACTTATTTTGCTTTAATATCCTTTGGGTTCTTCGCAGGCGCCTCATCTCGCTGATGCACATTAACTTGTTATATCTCAATATACAGAAAGTGTCAAAATGACAATCTGCCATTAAACAGGCGGTTATGTGCCGGACAACTGAGATTTAGATGCGTTGGTTTGTGGATTTTGTTACCGTCAGATAGAGCCGGGGTGTCCCTCTTCCTGTCGTTACAATGAGTGAAGTTAGCCAGCTGCTGGTGGAGGTGGAGCTGCTGCTGCTGGAGGTGGTGGAGGCTGCTGGTGGAGGTGGTGGAGGCTGCTGGTGGAGGTGGTGGAGGAGCCTGCTGGTGGAGGAGCCTGCTGGTGGAGGTGGAGGCTGCTGCTGCTGCTGGAGGAGCCTGCTGGTGGAGGCTGCTGGTGGAGGTGGTGGAGGCTGCTGGTGGAGGCTGCTGCTGCTGGTAGAGGAGCCTGCTGGTGGAGGCTGCTGGTGGAGCTGCTGCCGGTGGAGGAGGCTGCTGGTGGTGGTGCAGGCTGCTGCTGCTGGTGGAGGCTGCTGGTGGTGGTGGAGGAGGAGGCTGCTGCTGGTGGAGGAGGAGGCTGCTGGTGGTGGTGCAGGCTGCTGCTGCTGGTGGAGGCTGCTGGTGGTGGAGGAGGAGGAGGCTGCTGCTGGTGGTGGAGGCTGCATTGTAAGCATACGGCTAAAGTGGTATAAATTCTGAAAATAGATGTATTTCAGAAAAAGTCCTTTCAAAGTTCATTTCTCCACACACACACACACACACACACACACACACACACACACACACACACACACACACACACACACACACACTAAACCGTCAACCTTCAACCAAAAAGGCCCGAAATCTCCGCTCCAAAGTCTCTAACACGTCCCGCCGTGTGTGAATCGGTGGTGTGTGTGAGGTGCTGCAGGAGCCTGACGCTCTTCTTGTAGACTCACACTCAAAGGGCTTCTCTCCTGTGTGAATGCGAGCGTGTTTGGCGAGGTTGGTCTCGTTGTTGAATTGCTTCCCGCAGTCTCTACAGTCGTAGGGTTTTTCTCCCGAGTAGATTGTCCAGTGTTTCTCCAAACTCACAGCCTGGGAAAAGCACTTGCCGCACAGGGAGCAGCGTGGCGGTTTCTCCTCATGACTGGACTGGTGTGTTTTCAGAGCGGACTGATGGGCGTAACCTTTCCCGCACATGTCGCACTTATATGGCTTCTCGCCGGTGTGGCCGCGCTCGTGGATGATCAGGTGCTGCAGGTGTCTGCAGCCCTTCCCGCAGTGTGAGCAGCGATATGGTTTCTCCCCGCTGTGTATCATCTGGTGCTTCTTCAGGTTGTTCCTGAGGCTGAAGGTCTTGGGGCACAGGGTGCACGCGAAGAGTTTCTCTC
>CALSBV010010266.1:77121-97279 GCA_943590825.1 Bovichtus diacanthus
CTGCCTGTCTCTCTGCCTGTCTCTCTGCCCGTCTGTCTGTCTCTCTGCCTGTCTGTCTGTCTCTCTGCCTGTCTCTCTGTCTGCCTGTCTGTCTCTCTGTCTGCCTGTCTGTCTGTCTCTCTGCTTGTCTCTCTGCCTGCCTGTCTGCCTGTCTGTCTGCCTGTCTGTCTCTCTGTCTGTTTTCACTGATATTTGTTGTTGTATTTCAGGGAGAACCAGGATACGTTGGAGCGAAAGGTTGTGATGGACGTCCTGTAAGTTCCGCCGGTCTGTCTGACAGAACCGTAAAAACAGAAAAGAAAAACCAAGCGAACTGTTGTTTTCATTGTTTTTGTTATTGTCAGAGAGTCAGACTGATGTGTGTGTTTGTTTTCTCCACCAGGGTGTGTCGGGGAAACTGGGAGTGAAAGGAGACAAGGGCGGGCGAGGTGATCCTGGCTCACTAGTAAGAGAGACGGCTCCTTTACGATAACGTAGATCGATAATCAAAATTTATCTCAACTCATGACTTGGTTGAGTTGAGGTTATTGATCATTATGTGAAAGTTATACTTTTATTTATTTTGTTTTGTACTAACAAAATTTGCCATTAGCTAAATTAGGGCCATTGTACTAAAGACATAATAAATACTGGAGGAAGGGAATATTCTGAGAAAAAGCTCAGAACATCTGATAACTGATGACTAAAGTGATACATTTCTGGGAAAAGAATCCAAATTTTACAAGAATTTTTTTTAATATTCTTTGAGATTAAAAAAATCATAATTTTGTGAGAAAGAAATTACAAATTCTTGGAGACTAAAGTCACAAATTCAGGAGAGAAAAACTGGTGCGCGCTTTTTTTTGTCAAGAAACCACATCAAGACATATTGCAAAATTGAAGTGCACACATATACTGAGATTTATGGTAAATGCATTAAAACAGCCCAGATCAAGCTGGCATGGAGAGCTTTTCAAAATAAGGGTATATACAAAACACATATATAGAAAGATTAATTGGATTATATTCACAAGAAGTATAAAACATGTGACCTGTGTCCCTGTTCAAAAGAAAATAGCACTAAATTGTGAGTGAAATGTATTTATTAGATTTCTTTGGGTTGCTGGAAAAAATGTAAATAAATACATTTGATTTGAGGATATCTGTGACTACATACAGACAATAAATCAAGCATTTTACTGCATTAATTTAGAAATATGCAACATCTTTTTATAGCACCTCAACAGTTCAGAGTCTTAGTTTTTAAGAATCTTTTTTGTAAATGTACCACTTTAATTTATATAAATCCAAGTTTTTTTTTCTCGTAAATAAACAAAAAGAACTTTAATCTCGATGTTGAGTTTTTTCTCATAGTACAATGCCCAGCAACCGGCTCTGTAATTATTATTATTATTATTTCTTCCTACAATGGCCCTAATATGACCCTCATCAGAAACCTGGACCGCTGTAATCCTGGTCTGACTTGTTGTTTGGTGTTTGTGTTTCAGGGTAAACCGGGGAAGGACGCAATCCGTGGAGACCTGGGAGAACAGGTAACATGCTAAGCTAACAAGAATGCTAACCAACCATATGCAGCGTCGACGGCCTGTAATGGAGGTGTGTTGTACTGATCCTGGGCGTCTGTGTGTCTGCAGGGAGAGGCAGGGGACCGGGGGTTCCTTGGTCCTCCGGGTATTGATGGAGCCACGGTGAGTTCTGTACGAGGTTCAGGACGTGTTACTGCAGTAGTACACTCAGTACTGTGTCACACTGTTTATGGTCTGTGTGTTTTTAGGGAGAGAAAGGTGATCGTGGTTTTCCAGGTCTTCAAGGAGAGGTGAGTCTGAAGTTTAGTTTCTTCTGCTGGGTAAAATGGAACATAACTGACAGGAAGGACGGCCACTTCTACCAAAATAAGAGCCATGTTGATAAAAACATACTCAAACTTTACTGGAGTTTTTGCATTTTATGCCACAAATACTTGTACTTGTACAATTCAGAGGAAACACTTTTACTTTACTTAATTTTATTACTTTTAGCTACTAGTTACTTTGCAGATTCAGATTGATGATACAAAATATCATCGACAAATAAATGTATTATCATAGGTTAAGATAAGTATGTATTGATCCCCAGGCAGAAATTAACAAGCTACCCAGCAGTATATAAAGTAATATATATATATATATATATATACTGTATATATAATCAAATTAAATAGATTGAATTAAAATGAGCGCCAGCTTTACCAGCTGCAACATTAATACGATGTACATATTACTTTATGAGATGAGTACTTTTACTTTGGGTACTTTAGGTATATTTTGAAGCAGGACTTTCTACTTACCTGTGGTATTACTACTGTTAATTAAGTAAAATATATGAGTATTTCCCCATCACACGACTAGGTAAGCCATACTTTATTGAGGAGACAGATATCCTGGACAAGACCTGAAGAAAATCTTACAAATAGAATTGTTTTCCTGCCACAAAGAAAGAAAGTAAGGATTTATTTAGAGCCTTAGAGTGTGCAGATATCTTCTGACTATTCATGGTAGAACAGCAGCTCACAGTTCAGCTGTGTGGTGAAATATAGTTTGGATTAAACTGTTCAACAATGTATTTATAACAGAATTCCAAAAGAGCAACAAGCGAAGATGGTCCAAGTCTCAAATATACACACTGGAGATATCCTGAAAAACTCTGTTTTGGCGTTGTGTCCTTTCTCACAACTTTTACGTAAAAGGAGTCGTTGTTCTACTAAACTATTACTACACAACATTATAATAATTCTCAGCAGCTCTGTTGTTGAACTTTATTTATGGTGAAAAGACTGATCTTATCTCAGGAAGTATTTGCTTTAAAATGTACGGGAACGTTTTCCAACATGGAAGAGATGTGAGTCGACATGAATGCTCCTCCTCCATGCAGACGACACTGTGCTTTACCCAGATGGTGAATGATTAAATATGACGCTTCATACTGACTTATTGACCAGTGAAATTGTGTTAATAGACGATGGTACGTTAGTGATTGGATCAACAGTTAACCAGGAGAAAACATATAACATATGAAATATAACTTTCGCAGCTTTTCAAACGGGGACAACAGTAAGCAGGCTGCCAGGCTTCATGTTAAATATGTGTTTGTGTGTTTTTATTAGACGGTTTTTAAAGACGTATCCCTGAAGGGCCAGCGTGGTGTCCCCGGAACCCGCGGAGCCCAAGGAGTCGAAGGAGAACAAGGTAGTATCAACATAAAGGGACCGGGAAGGTTCAGACTTTTTCAAAGTTATACATGTTTCGATTTTTATCATTTTAATCACTATCTTTGATCTTCTTTATGGTCGGATGTTTGGTCTCTGTGTGGTAGCTTTGTTTGTTACATCCTGTGTAAACACTCCGACACATTAGATTTTGTGCGTGAGACTAAATTAATTTTATTTATAGAATAACTAAAAAGCGCGATGCTCCTGAAGTCCAGTTCAAAAGTGTACTGTTATCTACGTCTTATTATAATAGAAATTGTTCATTTAACTATTTTATCCTAAACAGTCCAAACACAAAATTCAGGATGAATGAATTACAAAAATCATAAAAATTCCTCCCGAAATTTTCCAGGATAAACCAATGAAATACATTGAATCCGTCTATGTAAACATTAGTTTATCATACGTTTGCTTACAAACAAAATGAAAACGTTTATTTTACAGAGGGTTTTGTACCAAATCTGACAAAACAAATATCTGTATTATTGTTCAGTTTGTATTTTTGGGGAAGATTTATGTTTAATCAGCTGCACAGCATCAGTCTGAGGTACAGTATTTTATAAACCTAGCAGTCACATGATCTGATCATTTTATTTAATGTGATGATGGTTTCATCCTTTGACAGTAACGTTCTTCTTCTCTGCTTTCTTTCAGGACTCATTGGTTTTCCTGGACTACAGGGCGAACCAGGTAAACTCCACCTACTCTCTCTCTCTATCGTTTACTGTTGTTTATCGGTTAATGATCAGATAACAATCGATTATCAGATCAGACAGTATTAAGTAGATACATAGACTGTGTAAAAGAAGTGGACGTGGTCAAAGTGATGTTACTTATTGTGTACTTATTTGTGGACTACGGTTTTGAAGCCTTGAGTTTGGCATTTTGGACGTCGCCATCTTGGTTTTTGGGACCAGAATTGACACGAGAGAGTGGAGCAAAGTACAATTGAACGCAGAACAAAACATTTTTAGTAGACTAAAATGTTACAATTACCTTTCATGAAGTGAAAACACAAACTGTGAAAGAGTTAAAGTTGTAAGATGAAAAAACAGACAAAACCCAAACCAGACAACACCGTGGTAGCGACCTGTCAATCACAAGGTAGCCCCGCCCTAAAGTTTACGCTGCTTTATCCTCAATTTTACTGTAAATATGATCAGAATTTACTAAATGAACTTCATCCTGTGTTGAAGAAGACTTGAAACTACAGACTGAGACATAAACTCATCAGGAAAATGTTTCCTGAGGGAATAAATCAAGAGAGAAGTAGGAACATTTCCTCATAGACTTCTATACAATCTGCGCCCTGCTGGATGTTAGAGAGAACGCAGGTTTAAGACAGTTCACACTTCACCTTTTAGACCCGCAGGTTGCTGCTTGTGTATCCAGCTGGATTCATTTTCAAACATTGTGTAATTATAGTTAGTTAGTTAAAAAACTAAATGTGTTTGTATCTCTCGTTATATTGCTTATCGTTGAATCACTGTTCACCTATAGTGTTGACAAAGTGGACACATGCTCTGGGGCCCCAGAACCCCACGGGCCCATGTTGTCTGTTAGGAATTGACTTTGTGATAATATGATTAGCTACATGTGTTTGGGAACATCTCACACTGAAGACTGTTCTTCTTCTCTCAAGGTGTGGCTTCCACTGGTCGACCGGGCTACCAGGGGCCACCTGGCTCATCTGGACCCAAAGGAGAATCAGGAGAGCCGGGGACCAACATCATCGGGCCCCCGGGACCAACTGGAGTACTAGGAGATCGTGGAGTTGAAGGAGAACCAGGAGAACCAGGAATGCCAGGTGATGAAAGGACCTGGACGTTTCTACACGTCTTCACTCTAAACGCGTTTATACTCGGAAACTTTCAACACTTTTTCTATTTTACTGTTTGTCTTAATCTGATTAGATATCTGAGGACAGGGAGAATCATATTTTGGACAGATTGTAAAAATCTTTCAGACAAATCTGTTATTTAGAAATGACTTGACTTCTGAAGTCGTACACTTGGTTAAATGAAAGAGTTTAACATCATCAGAAAGCTGTAAAATAAAGAATTCCTCACAATGTGGCAAACAAGCATCTGTAAAACATTTCAGAAATACAAACTATACACTTAAGTGTGGACACACAGTGATACAGAATTGTAGTCAGTAGTGAAAATAAAATGCCAGATAAGACAAAAGACAAATAGTTAAAAGTAGATTAACAAATAATGATATTAAATATTACAATTGTAAATAAAACAATTAAAAATTAATAAAAGTGTCAGGAAGCTTCTCTAAAAGAACAGACCAACATTTAAGTAAACCCTCTTGTCCTCTGTCTTAAATAAAGTATGGAGTCCCTCAAGGAAGCATCCTGGACCCTCTGATATTTCTAATAAACCATATTTAGATTAAACGAAATTGCCCAACTTTTAATTTCAGGAATTGCTTTTATATACAATTAATTTGCAATAGGAAATAGGCTAGGTAATGCTGACCGGGTTATGTTATTTATTGACATAATGAGGAAAAGTTGTTAATTATCGTATCTGACAAGTCACAAAATGTTTAAACTGAACGTGTCAGTATAATGTTTATTGTGAGCATGTTTATTTTATTTTTTACTCAAATATCTGATCTTACAATACAATATCTGCTCGTAGCATTGTGAATTTTATTTTCTAACTATCTTTAGACTCACACAGTTCTTGGTTAAATTTTGGGAAAGAGTCAAATGAGAAGATGTGGTTAGCCTAGCTTAGCACAACGACTGGAAGCAGGGGGGATCTGCTAGCCTAGCTACACCAAAAGAAACAAAAATCCACCTGCCAACAAGTCAAAATCGGTCTGATTTCATTTTTGTCTTCTTTATGTCAGATTTTCTGCAGGGAGACGATGGTCTTCCAGGAGCTAAAGGTCTAAAAGGCCCAATGGGGTTTCCTGGAATCAGAGGGGAGGAAGGACGCACGGGTGAGTGGGGGAGAGGAGGAGAAAGTTGTGATGTCACATGACATGATAATAGTCTGACCTGGACCTGACCTTCACTCAGGGTCAAAACAGCACATTTCCAAAAAGATTTCTGATATTCATGAGATTGGGGTGTTTTGCATAATTGATTGATTGTTGATTTTCAGGTGAGAAGGGGGCGTTGTGCTCGGTCTGTATTCTTGTTCCTGGCCCCTCCGGACCTCCAGGCAAACCAGGAGAGCCAGGTGAAGATGGCGTGATGGGTAAGAACCACACCTGACTCAGTTTTACTCGGATTATTATTTTAGCTATTGACCCTGTGATTAACAGAGTGACAGCTAGACGTCAGTATGTTATTTAACTTCCTATGAGTTGTCTCAAAGGCAGGACACAATACGCAGATAATAGGAATTATGAAATGTTTAAAACACTATCTTAAGATGTAAAATAGATTGAATACCTTAACTTTAACTGTAAAATGACCTTTTTAGAGAATAATTTCACAAACCTGTTGACAGTGACCAGAACAGCAGACAGCAGGATCTGATCCAGAGTCAGGTTCAGTGTTAAAGTGGCGAGTAGGTAAAACTCACCTGTCTGTCTCTGTGATGTCATTCTAATTCCAGGATCCGTCGGTTTTACCGGACCCGAAGGTCACAAAGGAGTCAAAGGTGTTGGAGGACCACCTGGTCCACAGGTGAGCTCACCTATCACCTCCATAAACTCTTCTATCACAGAGTATAACTGTAGATTTTGGGGGACTGACTCAGTCACGCCACTGTAATTGTGTTGCTTATATCGGGGAAAGCTGCAAAAGCTGAAAGTATATAAAGTTTTTTTCTCTGCACTCCAAACATAGGACAGGCAACCCTATCATATTCAGCCGATCCGAACTAGGGAACGACTCTGGTTTGAGTCGTTCCTCACAGAGCGATCATTCAAAGTGGCATGGCAAGGAGTTGAAATGTCACTTTCTTTACCCTGGGGTGCCACAAGGATCTGTGCTTAGTCCCCATACTCTTCACAATCCCAAAATAACTCCTCATCTGATTATCCACTCACACGGTTTTCTTACCACTGCTATGCTGATGATACCCAGCTCTATCTGGTCGGCTGTCTCAGCACGGACCTCAGCCTGCCTCAATCATACCTCAAAAAGGATGATAGAACGATTAAACTCAACTTTCTAAGACTGAACTCCTACTTATCCCAGCCAGTCCTTCTGTTCAGCACAACGTTATTATCAAGCTCCACTTCATTCTCAGTGCTGCATATTTACAGTCCAATCAGAAATAGGCTTCAGTAAATCCAACTGTAAGAAACAAGAGATTGTGAGAGAAGGCTTTCTGATTGGATAGTTAGATTGTAACTTTGGTGTGATTATTGATATACCTCATTATTGTCTCTGTATGTTGTTCTGTATTTAGGGCCCCTTTGGTATCCCTGGCCTCCCGGGTTCCCCAGGACTTATTGGTGACCCTGGGATCATGCAGAGGGTGGGGCAGAAGGGTGAGGACGGGGATCGGGGGGCACCGGGACCACCAGGTTTCGAAGGGACAGATGGATCTCCAGGATCTACAGGACTGAAAGGTGTTCTGGGACAGAAAGGAAATCCTGTGAGTATCAGATTCATCAGGTACCGTCTGTCCAGAACGAAAACACTAAGACCTGAAACACAAAGAAAACAGTGTTCACGTAGCTCCTTCTGTTTTAAGCTGGATTTAGTTGTGATTTTTACATATCTATGTAAGAATGTGTTTAATATTCTGTGGCCTGTCAATAGGCCTAATAATAATACACATATGGAAATATTAATCAGCAAAGATTTTAAATAATATAGCATCTTTTAAAGTTAACTTTTTAAACAGTTAAAAAGTTAAATGTGTGCCCTGTTTATTTTTTATATGTTATATAGGGTTATTTGTATTATTATGCATCGTTATGCACCCCAGAAAGAAAAAAAACTGTTTTAATGTCCATACAGGTCCCCCACTGTTGTTTTAATATAAACTTACAAAAGTGTGAATCGGTCCTTTAAGCTACACACAAATGATTTTAAGCTTCAAAGCGATGAGTTTCATTTTTGAGTGTCTTAATTGATTTCACCACCAGATGGCAACAGATCATTCATCCTGTGTCTGTACTGAGACAAGAGAGGATAACTTCTGTCTGTCACACCGACGTGATATTTAGATGATGTTGTTAATCCTGCAAATCCTGCTCTCAGGGGCCTCTGGGGATAAAAGGTGAGAGGGGCCCGCTTGGTGAGACTGGTGCCAGAGGACTAACGGGTCAGATGGGACCTCCAGGACCACCTGGAGTTGGGGATCCAGGACCTCCAGGACCTAAAGGCAATGTGGGAGTCCTGGGACAGCGAGGGAATCCTGGAAAACCAGGTGAGACAAACCCAGATTTATCAGAAGAGGAAAGTCACTCCTTGCTGGCCACACATTCTCAGAGCGATGCAGTTTTGGTTCTAGATTTAGCACGAGGAGTAAAATCATTTTTATCAACTTTCTTTACTGTGAGATGCTTCCAGTCTGTCCTGATATTTGTTAGAACTGCAGATGAGTTGGTGTAAGAGAAGTTTTGTGAGTGCTTGATAACTTAAAGCTTATTCAGAGATTGTTTTGACAAAAACTGAATAATTTCTGAGACTTTGTGTTTGACGCAGAAGAGATCTCATGCTGTCTCTGGATCTGATGTTCTCACAATATTGTTTATAATAAAGACCACGCAGCTGTGCAACAATGACGAATCTGTCAGAGCCAACATCATCATAAAGTTAAACTTTAATCGATAATGCACATGACTCAAAGTGAGGGTAGACTAAAACTTATTTGTACACAATCATGTCATCTGCATAATGAAGGATATCTCAACTCCATTACAACAGGTCAAATTTTATTTGGGGTATTTGTCCAGCTTCTATTTTTTAAATGTTAAATAATAGTCTGCTGTTACTTTTGAGAGGTGGATAAAATTACAGAAATAATCGGTTTTCCTTGCATGTAGGAAAAATAAAAGAGATGTAGCTGAAAGCAAAACAGGACAGTAGAAGAGAAAATCATGCTCCAGCCAGCCAGAGAGTTTTGAACTTCACCGCTGTGTGTGCTTAAATAATATGTGCACGGTCCCCACTATTACAGGCTGTAAAACAATGTGGCTGATCAGGCAGCTGAGCTGAGAAATGGGTTTAGTCCTCGGCTAACTCTCAGTGTAATTCAGACCCAGAACACACGTTAACAACAACTCTGTCTGTCTGTTTGTTCATTCAGGTGAAAAAGGTTCTCCAGGTGAAATCAAAACCTCTCCAGGAGATTCAGGAAAGAAAGGAGATAAAGGTTTATCTGGAAACCCGGGACCTGAAGGTGAGACAGGTCGATCTACTTTAGCTTTGTGTGTCGTCCTTATTTTTGACTTTTATTTTTCTGATCCTTTTAGAAACATGTGAAAAGCAGATTTAAGAAAACTACAAAATCTGTGAAAAGACCCCAAATATGTTTAATTTCTAACTCGCCTCTTGTCTCTGCTGGTCTCAGGTGTGACAGGATATCCAGGCCTTCCAGGATCTGTTGGTCCAAAGGGAGAAAGAGGAGATGAAAGATTTTCAGTCCAAGGGCCTCCAGGCTTTCCCGGGGTCAAAGGTCAGGTTTATGAACGGTGTTGATTAAAACAGCTCAGGGTTTAAAAGAGTTTACAGAAGATCATAAATAACAGAAATACATTGTTTTTGTCTGGCTCAGGACTCAAGGGCCCTCCAGGAGGTCCAGGTTTACCAAGTTTTGGTATCAAGGGACGTGCGGGTCCATCAGGCTCCCCAGGGATGCCGGGCTCCAAGGTAACGTGGACTGGTACAGACAGGAAATCCTCAACATAAAGAAAGATATGAACACAGATAGAACACAGAGAAATTAACAGATGCTTGTACGTGCGTATTCACACCTATATGTAAATCATATACATCATGTACTGAAACAACTTAGAAAAGGTCCTTAGAGCTGCTGCATGTAAACAGAAGTCATGTTGAGCGTCTTCCTGTGGTGGTTTACTCACTTTCACGTTGGTGTTGTCACAGGGGGATGGTGGTATTGGTTTTCCAGGTCAGCAGGGTCAGTCAGGCCCCCAGGGGGAAGATGGTTCTGTGGGGCCCCAAGGAAACACCGGACCCCAAGGATCAGATGGAGTTCCAGGACCTCCAGGACAAGACGGACCTCCCGGACCCAAAGGTCTCTAATTTATACATTTTTATATTGGATGAAGCTGAAGTTTAAAAACCAAAGTCACCCAAAGTGAACTTTATTGAACTGAAGTGTCTCTTAGGTCGTAGCGGTCTGGATGGTGTACCTGGTGCAGTTGGTTCTGTTGGACTGTGTTTACCTGGACCTTCGGGACCTGAAGGAGAGCAGGGACAAATGGGCTTCATCGGATTCACAGGTAATATCTCTACAAGCTTGCAGAGTTTGTGTCCCTATACACCTACATCTACCTTCTCATCTGACTTGTAAAACAGCTAACAAGGAGGATTGCCAAAAACATTTGAGCTTTCTTTTAAAGTTATGAAAGTTTGTAAAACCACAATGAGAAAACACACTGATCTCTCAGTCTAACAGGTGTCTTGTCTTTCAGGGACACGGGGCCCAAAGGGTGCGCAGGGTGACCCTGGCCGGCCAGGCTTGGGACCCCCGGGGCCTCAGGGGCCTTATGGGGCCCCAGGGTTTGATGGATCTCCAGGGCCAGTAGGAGAAGTTGGACTGAAGGGCCTGAGAGGGACCAATGGAGGGCCAGGAAGCACAGGTAAGGAAGCGTGGCCAATCAAAATCCATCCAACTTGTTTATATAATGCAGTGTCTTCACAAGTGAAGTAACATGTGTTTTAGGCATCAGAGGGGACGTGGGTCCTCCAGCAGCCCCCGGGAGTCCAGGGGATGATGGGAAACCAGGAGAAAATGGACGACCAGGACTGAAAGGTTTCATCTATCAATCAATCCGTCAGTCAGTCAATCAATCAGTTTGGTCTGACTTTAACTGTATATGATCTGTTCCTCTGTCTGTCAGGTCAAAGGGGTGTTGACGGGGTCAGGGGTTCTCAGGGGCCTCTCGGGCCTCAGGGGGACCGAGGAAAAACTGGACCAAAAGGATTCCAGACAGCTGTGGAGATGTATGGAGATCCTGGAGACTCTGGAGTCCCGGGTACTCCATTCTGATGAGTTCTATATGAAAGTAGTAGTACTGTCAGAAACTGTTTCGGGCACATAGACTGTATAAAAGTGGACGTAGCCACCGTGGCATCACCCATTGGTTTGTGGACTACTGTTTTGAAGCCTCGACTTTGGCATATTGGCCGTTGCCATCTGTGTTTTTTTGGAACCAGATTTGGACGAGAGTGTGTAGCTTGGGAGGGATACGCATTACTACTTTTCTCTCCTGATTTACAGGTCGCGCTGTAGCCCTTTATCGTCTATTTTACTCTTAATCGGACAATAATTGCTGTAATGAGGAAGACTTGAAACTAGAGATTGAGACCATAAACTCATCAGGAAAATGTTTACTGAGGTAATAAATGAATTCCCATAGCAGTATTTTCCTAAGTCCTTTTGAATTCCTCTTCAAATCATTCCTCATTACATTTCCATCGCGGTCACGGTAAAGTGGTTATAAAAAGACGTCGGACTATTTGACAGCAGCTCAGGTGGGTTGTTCTACCTGTCTGTGACTTGTCTGTCTGCTTCCTGTCTCACTCTCAGGGCCCACAGGTCTCACTGGTGCAAAGGGAGACAGGGGCCTCCTTGGGCCACAGGGCCTTGACGGCAGCAACGGTAGACCAGGAAATGGCGGGCCGCAAGGTAAACACAACCAACTGAAAATACTGTTTGTCCACTTTAAAAACGCACTTTATATGGCAGTCAAAGTAAAAGTTATAATCCTGAGTGACAAGTTCTTATTTACATCATGTTTATATGATTTAGCATGACTGTAAAATTATAATTTGACAGTTGATGAATGTGTGTGTCTGTCAGGACTTCCTGGAGATCCAGGCAGAGAGGGAGAGAAAGGTCATCCTGGTCCTTGTGGACTCAACGGTAACCAAGGAGAGATGGGGAAGCCAGGTAATGCCCCCCCCCCAGCACAAACTGTGTCACTATAAACATTATTATTATTATGAGAAGATTTTACCATCTCATCACAAACATGATCTGGATCTGTAGGGATTGATTGGTTTGTTGATCAGTTCCAGTGAGTTGAAACTAATTGACCTGCTTGAGATTCTTACCATTCAAAAGCCCTTAAATAAATAACATGAATAAAGTGCTAAATTTAAATGTCTGCAACCATACAGAGGCTTTAAAAACATCAGATTGAACTCTGCAGCAATACCAACTTCATACTTCTACAACATCAACAGTAACTCTCTGGAAGACAAACTTTCTGGAAGGATCTCTGTCGCTCTTCTTTTCTAAGATCTTCTGGTGTTTTCTGACCAGGTTTTAAAGGTGAGAAAGCGTGTGCAGGGCCTTGTGGGGAACCTGGATCAGATGGAATACCAGGACCAGGAGGACCTAAAGGTGCTAAAGGAGAACCGAGTCTACCTGGACCAGGATCTAAAGGATTTCTAGGAGAAAAGGTATCAGACACACACAGATAAGATACTAATAATCATTAGTGCCAGATTAACAAATAACGGCACAATCGTTATTGAAAATGTCATTTAAAAAAAAAAATGTTTTAACCAGGTAAATCCCATTGAGAATGGAAACTTATAAAGTGAATAAAACAATACTTAACAGATAACAGAATTACGGAAATGTTATTTACAGAGCAATCATTTACCATTAAATGTATAATAATGATAAACATGTATGTAATATGTATATAACAGTTGTGAATTCTGTCAGAAGTTAAATTTGTACTGGTGCTACTGCTGTATAACTCGAGGTCCAGCTGCTATAATGTGTTGCGTAACAGGCATGTGATTGGGCAGATTGTTAATATTTATGGGATGTCTTATAATAAATACATTTTAAGGTGCTTTAACTCCGAACCTGATATCCTTGTATGGAGATGACATCTTGCTTTTTGTTGCCAGTGGCCCCAAAGTATTTATCAGTTCTTTCTCCCCTATCTTTGTTTAGGGTGCTTTCTGTTTTCTGTGTATCTGATTCATTTGAAGATATTTAACATATTTATTTATTTATGACCTGGATATATCTTCTCTTATAGATTTAAAAGCTCCTTAAAAGACACATTTCAACTGAAACAACAATATAGTGTCTTCTCCTCTCAGGGGAATCGAGGATGTTCAGGATCACCGGGTACAAAGGGGCAACCAGGGGACAGTGGTAACTGTGGTCCTCCAGGAGACAATGGCCCCTGTGGCCCCAAAGGACTTTCTGGACCCCCGGGATGCAGAGGTATGATTCAATACAGTTTATACATCAAATATCTGCAGTTTATTACGTTTTTACATCACATATCTGCAGTTTATACTATTGTGCAGGTTGTGTGCAGTGTTTTTTTTACACCTTTCTCTCTGTAAAATGACGCTATGAGAGTTGTGAGGGTGAATCAGAACAGTAAAGTAAAATACTAAACTATTATTATCCAACTTACACATCTGTATTTTTTTGTATATTTTGCTAATACTGCTACAGTTTTTCTTGTATGTGTCTAATTTTCCGTTAGTAATGCTTTGTATGTGGTTTTTCTCAAGTTTTGCTAATGTTGCTAATTGCTGTTTTTATTAAATGTACAGCCCTTTGAGGCATGCTTTGTGATATTGGGCGATATTAAAGTTTGACTTGACTTTGTGGCTGTAGTCCAGAAGGATAAACAACGAGCTGAAACTTATTATTGTGGTGGTAATTAAAAAATGAATCACCTTCAGGTAAGAAATGAACAAATATAGAAGTTCGAACTTTGCTGTTATTTAATGAAGACTTTGAATTGTTACAACAGAGTTCATTGTTTTCAATTGAAAGGATGGAAAACCTGCACCAACGAGTGCTGCAAGAATCCGACCCGAGTCTACAGAAACACAAGTCTTTATACAGTAGAGTTGCATGGGCAGGACAGCAGGTAATACACATGTCTGTCCACCACATGGGACAAAGACACAGAGACATCAGACGTGTTAATCACAACCATTAACATCCGTCTGCTGATTTAGTGACGATGGTCAAGGTGGTGCCTTCCTGTCTGTCACATGCAGGGACATCAGACATGTGTATTACAAATGTGAGGAAACGCACAACTTTATAGAGACAAAATATAACTAGAAGACTATATGATAAATTTCCACAACAATTATAAAGCTCCGTAAAGCCAAGGAGTCAAACTTGTCTGTCTCTCTTTCTGTCTACCTCAGGTCCTCCTGGGACTCCTGGTGAAAAGGGTTGTGATGGTCCTCCAGGAGAAAGTGGCCCTTCTGGACCCACAGGCCTCACAGGTACATAAACCAGAGTTACAGTAGTATTAGGGCCATCAGGTAGCAGTACTACAGTACTACTGCAACAACACTGATACTGATCTAAAGACTGTTAACATAAAGTTGATAAGTGTCCTCTTAGTGGTTTAATTATATCTTCATTTTCAGGTAACAAGGGGGCTCCTGGAGATCCTGGTCCAGCTGGTCCCAGAGGAAACCAGGGACAAGACGGGATACCTGGTCCTCCTGGAGAGAAAGGAGCCATGGGAGGTAGGAGACCCGACGTACTGAAATTGAATCTGATTGGACTGTGATCAGCCACCTGGTATTCTGGTTTCAGATTCAGTTTATAACCCAGCCTGGTGCTGGTTTGGATCTCTGATTGGTTGGTTTTCTTTTCCCAGCTCCTGGAATCGGATCCCAGGGCTCAGAGGGGAAGACAGGTCCACCTGGTGAGTCCTTAGGTGTGATAATGAGTTAGGTTTCTAGTCAGAAATAAAACACACAATCTCCACCTCCTCTGGTCTCCTCAGGTTGTACTGGAGAGAATGGTCCTCCTGGTGTCTGTGGTCCACCTGGCCCCCCTGGTCCTGGGGGAAACCCAGGTTGTTCTGGTCCTCCTGGACCTCCTGGTCCTGCTGGTTGTACTGGCAAGGAGGGAGTCTGCACTGAAGGAGGTAAAGGAGAAAAAGGACTCCCTGGAGGACGAGGACCCAAAGGTGAGGAGATCATCTGGAATAAGCCTCTCAAATGAGGTTTTCAACCGCAGTTTGTAACACACCTCCAAAAAGAAGAGCCCACATGTGAAACATTGCAACACAATCTTGCAACATGACTGCAGATTGAAAGGGGATTTTAAGTTATTTAAGGACGGAGCCGTAAAACTAGTAACTGGGGTGTTTTACATTAATCTGAGTATGACCGGCTGCATATAAACAGGAATATTAAGTGTACGAAACATCGTATTTTGTCCAGTTTACATTTTCATTCCTCCATGAAGGCTGAAATATATCAACAACTATTGGATGGATTGTGATTAAATGGGGTTGAGACATTCTGGTTGCCATCTAATAACATTGGTGATCCTCTGAAATGTTGAGCTGATGATGATTTACTTTTAAATCACCACCGTGTCTACATGCAGCCTCAGAATGCTGTTAGCATGGCTCTACACTCAAGGTCTCTTTTAACAGAAAACACTTTGATTGTTGCCTCTTAGTTCTGAGCCAACATAGATCAGACAAATATAAATCATCTGCATACAAAGACAGGTAAGTAGATTCCAGACTATGTTCCTTAACATGATATGTGGAACTAAATAAAGGTTAAATGAACACAGCAACTAAATTAACTTTAGTGAAATGTAACTCTGGTGAGTGAACTAATATGTCAAACTCTCTCTGTAGGTCCGCCGGGCTATCGAGGTCCACCTGGTCCTCCCGGTCCTGGATTTAAAGGAGAGGAGGGATTTAAAGGAGCAACAGGTGTCCAAGGTCCACCTGGCTACCCCGGTGACCCTGGCCCTAGGGGACTGCCGGTCTGTACATCTCATAGTTATAAACGCAACTGAATCTATATACACTCAGTATCCAGTTTATCTCAGATCTGAAGTACCTCCTCAATGATCTTCGATTAAAGTATTTCCTGAAAGTATTAAGTAACATTTTTAGTGGAAAACAGAATGAAATGAGTGTTTGATTAAATCCTCACAACATGACTAAGTGAGTGTATTTAACACAGTTGTTGTTGTTGACAGGGTGAAGACAGACCACCAGGCCCACAGGGACACAAGGGCCTGATGGGAGACACTGGTGTCACAGGACCAGTTGGTAAGAACTCCAGTCAGATAACCAGTATATGACCAGTACGACAACACACAAAGAGTATTCTCTGCCAACCTCATGTACATTCATGAGTCAGCGTCCATAGTTATCATCCCTGAGACAAAATCTAAATAAATATTTATAAAATGACATTTGGAAGACAGACTTTGTTGTTGCCTCATTGGTTTTCTGAAGGTAAAGTGAAGCTGGGTCAGTGGTCCTACGTGTCCCCTCTCGTCCGTTTGCCACGTGCAGAGCTGCCTCTAGTGGCCGTAGTGATTATGAAGGAAGTCAGGCGAGGTGGTATGAAGCCGGACAAAGTCCGCATCGGGAGGGACGGGTCGAAACACAGGACTTTCATGAAACCAAAAGTCAACCTTTTCCAACTCACGTACGTTAACCTACGTAACGTATTTAACATGTCATATTCGTAACGTACTTAACTTATGTACGTATCTTAAGTTACGTAACAACCGTACTTAGTAAATGAGGAAGTCAAAACACAGGACTTTCTGTTTGTGTCCTGAGTGAAACCAAAAGTCAACGGTGACGGTACATAACTTACGTGTTTAACTTGTTCGTAACATACTTAAGTTATGTAACAAACATTCCTATTGTAACACAAACAATGATCTCTTCCTAAACATAACCAGTCAGTTTGAATTTACAACGTTACGTGTTGAAGTCTATTGGACGACTTTAACAACAGAGCTGCTCTGTGGGCTCCTTGTGTGTGTTCCAGGTATGAAAGGGGAGGTCGGACCACCAGGTAACGACGGCTCACAAGGACCTCCAGGACCACCGGGAAGGAGAGGTAACACAGTGTCGTCACACTACGATAGAAGACATCACAGTCTGCCACAAAACAGGGGCCTGCGACCGACATGAGACGATATTATGTGCCCGTTTAACACATTCTCTTACGTTTACATCACCGGGAAAATTACTATTACTTCCATACTTTTAAATAAAAGATAAGAGTAACAATAGACCTCGTGTTGCTGGTGAACGGCGCTTGTCACTAAAACGAGAATGAGCCGATCCAGCTTAAAGGTCAGTCCATTTTAAGTGAGCCTGACTAACCCCCCCCCCCCCCCCGCACTTTATTCAGTCGGTGGAGCTTAGCTACTGCCTGGAGCAGTTGTAACATTTATTCACCAACAAATCCTTCGTACACACGGCTATAATGTTACTCTAACTCACGTAACATGCGACGTCAACGTTACGCCCTTAGCACCGCTCACTAATGCCGATATGTATCGATGTTTTCACTTTGCGTTGAATCGATTTATCTATCCAATAAGTATTAACTGTAGTACTGAATACTGCCCCCTGCAGGTCTGAGGGGGAGGGACGTATCCAGGGAAGTGGTGATGCTGCCAGGAGATAAAGGCTCAGCTGGAGACCCGGGAAACCCAGGACAACGCGGCTTCCCAGGAGCCCAAGGGACACCTGGAGGTCCAGGTGGGTCTGGAATAATATTGTGAATCTTCAGGCTTTAGGTGTGAGCGACGTAAATGCACTTTTAGATCCAAACACCATAAATGCTTTTTTTTTTGGCTGCAGGTTTTAAAGGTATTGGAGGGGGGGCTGGGAGAGGAGGACAAGGTGGTCGTCCTGGATTTAAAGGGGATCAAGGAGATCATGGATCCCTTGGATCAAAAGGTAAGAACCAACTTCAGAAATATTTCAGACTCTGTAAACTAAAGTTAATTTAAACGCTTCCAGAGGATGTGAGTTTTGAAAGAAGTCATAAATACCTGTCTTGTCCTGAACACGTATCCTCCAAGTCTTCAAAGTTTGGAAAATACTTGATTTGAACTATTATTCTTTAAAAGTTATATGCTATAGTTTGAATCTACTCTTTGAAAAATGGTTTATTTTCAACATAAACTTGTGTTTCATCCAAACAGATTGATTCACAAAATGATTCATATTTGAAATGAAATGTATGATGTTTTCTAATGTAAATATTCTTTCTGAATCATTTTTGTTGTTTGAGCAGATACAGATATTGCTGCACTCGCTCTTATATGCAAACTTGTAAACAGTTTTTTAAATGATTTAGGGGCGGCCTCTTCTTTGACACCATTAAGTTCTTTATTTCAAAGTAACAATATACATTATGGGAATAAAGGAGCACTCTGTGTTGACAGGTATCGCAGGACAACAAGGTCCGGTTGGTGCTAAAGGTGTTCCAGGTCGATCAGGTCCCTGCCGGGATGCACCAGAGAACGACAGCTTCCTGTTCACCAGACACAGCCAGGAACTCTTTATCCCAGAATGCCCTGCAGGATCTACTCTGATGTACAGCGGATACTCGCTGCTGTTCATCAATGGAAACAACCGAGCTCACGGACAAGACCTGGGTAACTAGTCCCTCCAGTCCTGAGGTGCAGGTTAGAGGTGCTTGTAAAGATCCAACCAGTTCGTTAAACCAACAGACTGATTCTTTCTTTACTCATAAACAGTGATAGCGCTGTGGGAAAAAAAATCGATTTGTGTAAAAATGGAGAATCTTATCTTCTAAGATTCTGACGACTTACAAAAATGGATTTAAAAAAAAATAAAAAGGTTTTTTTTCCAAAAGCAAAATACTGATACAACAAAATACCATTTGTACAGTTATGTTGTGTACAATGTATTTTCAAAAGTGGGAGAAATAAGAAGGCTAAAGTATATTTATGTACCAGGCAGAAGTTTTAGTTTTCTTCAACTTCTTGAAGTCACATATAATTGAGAAATAAAACTTTTTAGTAGAAAGTGTTTCTTTGTGCAGGGTTAGCATGAATAAATGTTTCCTTTCGTCTTAATTTTGCCTTTGTGTGTTTACATGTTTGCAATCAGTGGCTTATCAAACATGAAAACTCCACAATCGCTCCTCTATGTTCAGAATCAAGAATCAATTTGAATCCACCCAGAGAAGCAAAGTGGTGGACAGTAACTCAGTACATTTACTCAAGTACTGGACTTAAGTACAATTCTTAGGTACTTGTACTTTACCTGAGTATTTTCATTTTATGCTATTTCATACTTCTACTGCACTCCATTTATCTGACAGCTTTAGTTACTTTACAGCAAATACAAAATATAAATCATCAGGTTAAGATATCAAGCAGCAATATACGAAGTAATTAAACTTAGTTCCACATTTACCAGCTGTGACAGACACATTAATGCATCAATAATCATAATCCAGTAATTTAACATATACGTATGATTCTCAAATGGGCCATTACGCATAACGAGTACTTTTACTTTTGGTACTTTAATTATATTTTGATGCTAATACTTTTGTACTTCTACTGAAGTAAGATTTGACTTTTACTTGTAACAGAGTATTTCTACTTTTACTTTATTAAAAAACTTCTTCTTCCACCACTGCTGAAATGGAATCGTGAGATACTGAAAGATTCACAAAAATACTGTTAATGTTGTTCAAATAAAAGCTTCTCTGTCTTCTCTGTCTTCAGGTACATTGGGGAGTTGTTTACCTCGCTTCACCACCATGCCCTTCCTGTTCTGTAACACCGACAGCACCTGTCGCTATGCCTCGCGCAACGACTACTCTTATTGGCTGTCCACCGACCAACCGCTGCCGGGCAGCATGCCGCTGATCTCCGGGGATTCACTGAAGAATTACATCAGCCGGTAAAACACACACACACACACACACACACACACACACACACACACACACACACA
>CALSBV010010268.1:0-10157 GCA_943590825.1 Bovichtus diacanthus
GTCGTCTACGTCAGCCCTGTCACAGTGGCCTGTATTTAACATTTCCAAGAAAACCTAAATCTGTTGTGTCCTTTTCTGGGTCAGTTGGGTGCACCCTGGATTTCTGTGTTTTGGCAAAGTGAGCTATGGCAGGATGTAGAATGTGAACCACAGCTGTTTGAGCCCATTGTGCATTTTTGTGCCAATATGTAGAAAATGCAGGGAAGGACAGAGAGACCAAGGGGAGAAACTTGTGCTGTTTGGAGAGGTCAGCACTTTACAGGGAGTGGAGTGGAGTGGCTTTTCACAGAAATGCGGCCCAGTTGTTTTCGGGCTGCTGATGCACTCGACGGTTCAAAAACAACCCCAGCTGCGATGGGAGTCATCGAGGAGCTCGAAAAAAGCTGGGGGCACGCTGAGAGAAAGGACAGGGAAGAGAGGAGAAAGATGAAGGAAAAGAGAAGAGACACAACTTCACAGAGAGATGGAGTGAGGAGGAGAGCGCAGGATGGGGGGGCGGTAAAAAAAAAAGAAGAAGAAGAGAGGGGAGCAGATGTTTCCCTTATGAGAGGTATTTAGAGTTGAATCCCACTGCCCACACACCCTAAACCATGTGTTCGCTGTGACACAGATAGTGCAGTGGACTGTGAATTACTGTGTTTACTTACATTACTGCGGCGTGCAAAGTCCATATGCAAATCACCATATGCTTTACTTTAATCTCCACCCATGTGAACCTGCAAGTGCAACTCAAAGTACAAAGCTGCACGAGCCGGGTGTCAGAGTGAAGCAGCGTGTGATGTGGGCATGCCCGCGTGCGTGTGCTCGCCTATGTGTCCCTTTGCCATGTGCTCTCTCTCTCTCTCTCTCTCTCTCGAGTCTTTTATTTACAGTCTGAGCGAGGAACAGCAAGATGGCTTCCTCCTCCGCCGTGAGTTTGACTGCGTGGGTGTATTGTAGGTGCTTTCCCCCCCCCGCTGACGCAAGTAGGCCAACAGAGAGCGCACGGCGGCGCTGGAATGCGTGGCATGAGTCCAACCCATTCCAGCAGAGCCTGCGCTAAATCCTAGCAGAACCGAGTGCAGGCGGAGGGGTTGTAGCACAGAGCCCCCCCCCCCCCACCACCAAACCTCAACAGCTGCGATGGGGGTATTGGCGTGTGTGTGTGTGTGTGTGTGTGTGTGTGTGTCCTCCTCAGCTCCCTAGTGTATTGTCTATATCTTTGTGTCTCTCTCTATCACACACTTTCCCTTGCTCCTGCGTCTTATAAGTTGGTAGAAACATTAAGCGGATCTGCAACTCCATACATCAATTGTCTCAAATCTAATGAGTTCATTTCTATTTCTTCTTTTCTTTGTCTGCGCCCCCCTCTGTCATATCATTTTAACAAGTGAAATCAATAAGGGATAATGGAGTCACCTCATCAGTGCACATCAGTAAAACAAGTGGGTGTCTCCAACATTTCTTGCTGTTAAAATGAATAAAGACGAAAATCCCTTCCCTGTGGCTTCTATGCTGTCTCCCTTTATTATCTTTTATTCCCACACTGTCTTTCTTTTTCTCTTTGATTTGCAGCCAGTGTCCTCCAGCTACTCCGTCTGTCTCCAGGTACCTCTGGAAAGCTATATTACTCTGAACTGCCAACCCATCAAATGGTTTACGGTCAGTGCTGAAGGTCCAAAGTAGCAGGAGGACACTGGCTGCAAATCAAAGAGAAAAAGAAAGACAGTGTGGGAATAAAAGATAATAAAGGGAGACAGCATAGAAGCCACAGGGAAGGGATTTTCGTCTTTATTCATTTTAACAGCAAGAAATGTTGGAGACACCCACTTGTTTTACTGATGTGCACTGATGAGGTGACTCCATTATCCCTTATTGATTTCACTTGTTAAAATGATATGACAGAGGGGGGCGCAGACAAAGAAAAGAAGAAATAGAAATGAACTCATTAGATTTGAGACAATTGATGTATGGAGTTGCAGATCCGCTTAATGTTTCTACCAACTTATAAGACGCAGGAGCAAGGGAAAGTGTGTGATAGAGAGAGACACAAAGATATAGACAATACACTAGGGAGCTGAGGAGGACACACACACACACACACACACACACACACACGCCAATACCCCCATCGCAGCTGTTGAGGTTTGGTGGTGGGGGGGGGGGGGCTCTGTGCTACAACCCCTCCGCCTGCACTCGGTTCTGCTAGGATTTAGCGCAGGCTCTGCTGGAATGGGTTGGACTCATGCCACGCATTCCAGCGCCGCCGTGCGCTCTCTGTTGGCCTACTTGCGTCAGCGGGGGGGGGAAAGCACCTACAATACACCCACGCAGTCAAACTCACGGCGGAGGAGGAAGCCATCTTGCTGTTCCTCGCTCAGACTGTAAATAAAAGACTCGAGAGAGAGAGAGAGAGAGAGAGAGCACATGGCAAAGGGACACATAGGCGAGCACACGCACGCGGGCATGCCCACATCACACGCTGCTTCACTCTGACACCCGGCTCGTGCAGCTTTGTACTTTGAGTTGCACTTGCAGGTTCACATGGGTGGAGATTAAAGTAAAGCATATGGTGATTTGCATATGGACTTTGCACGCCGCAGTAATGTAAGTAAACACAGTAATTCACAGTCCACTGCACTATCTGTGTCACAGCGAACACATGGTTTAGGGTGTGTGGGCAGTGGGATTCAACTCTAAATACCTCTCATAAGGGAAACATCTGCTCCCCTCTCTTCTTCTTCTTTTTTTTTTACCGCCCCCCCATCCTGCGCTCTCCTCCTCACTCCATCTCTCTGTGAAGTTGTGTCTCTTCTCTTTTCCTTCATCTTTCTCCTCTCTTCCCTGTCCTTTCTCTCAGCGTGCCCCCAGCTTTTTTCGAGCTCCTCGATGACTCCCATCGCAGCTGGGGTTGTTTTTGAACCGTCGAGTGCATCAGCAGCCCGAAAACAACTGGGCCGCATTTCTGTGAAAAGCCACTCCACTCCACTCCCTGTAAAGTGCTGACCTCTCCAAACAGCACAAGTTTCTCCCCTTGGTCTCTCTGTCCTTCCCTGCATTTTCTACATATTGGCACAAAAATGCACAATGGGCTCAAACAGCTGTGGTTCACATTCTACATCCTGCCATAGCTCACTTTGCCAAAACACAGAAATCCAGGGTGCACCCAACTGACCCAGAAAAGGACACAACAGATTTAGGTTTTCTTGGAAATGTTAAATACAGGCCACTGTGACAGGGCTGACGTAGACGACGCGCTGCTCGATAAATAACGAATGAAGTTATAATCACAGTTAAATTGGACGTATAGAAAGAAATGTATTATTTTTTACATAGATTTCCATGCTGATCAAACTCCCCCTCTGTTTCTTTTCTCCTTATTTCTACCACACATTCTTAGAAAACGTACAATAGTTCCCATCCAACAAAATAACACAGTTTGAGGTAGAATAGAAAAGCTCTTCTTACAGTTGGTACTTTATTCCTGCTTTTCCCCCATTCCCTTCTACTCATCCTTTCCAAATGGAAATGCTACGCTGTGTAGATCCTCCATCTAAACTGCAGCGGCATGCTGGGACATGAAAGCAGTCTTTGACTGTGGTTGCATACGCTTGGCCTACTTTTTGATTCCATTAAATTATTGGGTGGGTGGGTAGAGAGGCTGCTTTGTCTTTCAAGTATTAGCAAACTGGATGTCAGATGGTGTATATGAGGGAGTATTTATGTGTGTGCGTTGGCCATGTGCGCCTACGTCAGCAGGCCGGGGATCTGTTGTTTATGTGTGCTTGATTACAGGACGGGACCACAGTATTTACTATGGTTGTAACACGCATCAACTTAATTGCTTGTTTCCAAAACATCCACGTATATATCACTACGTGATAAACAAACTCAAGTAAAGTATAGAAAAATGATTGAAAAAGTGAAGGATGCAGTGAGTGACAGCGACTGTGGACTCTGGAGCTTCGTTGTTTGAGTTTATTCTTCGTGGTCATTCGGTGTATTTGCATCGTGTGAGCACTTCTTTATTTGCACATTCACACCACTGTCAACATTCCTGGCAAAGATGCAAACTATAATGCATACACAGGATATGTTGCATTTCGAAACCAGAAGAGAAGAATCAGCTATTGGCTAACTTAGGGCTTTTTCAAATCATTTTTTATAAAAAAAACACTTATTTGCTTCACTTACATTTCTCAGCACAAACGTTTACAGTGTTTCTTACTGAAACACATTGTGTGCATCCTTCTAACAAAAGTGTCAAATGCATTTCCTTCCTCATGAATCCTTTGCAACCGAGATTTCTGAATATTATACATCCGGCATTGTTCGTACCCGTGTTTGCTCGCCGTACTGTCTCCTTCACTGCCTTTGGTGTTGGGTCGCTGTGCTTTATTGCAACATGTACCTTAAAGGTGCCCTGTGGAGTTTTCTCGTAAACAGACAGAAGTTATATTTACGTTCCGTGTTACTCGCTAAAACGCATTGTGTGTATCCTTGAGGTCAAACAAAGGTGTTGAGTGCATTTCCTTCCTCAGCGCTACTAGAGGTCTAGAGCTCCACAGGGAACCTTACAGTTCAGGGTGTGTGTTGTTAAAGTGCTCCTGGCATGACACCACAAATTTACCAAAAACAGACGAGACCTGAATATCATAAATAATTCTGGTTGTGGAGTATTTCAATTTTTTTTTAAAGTAAAAAGCCAGTATATCATCACTTAGGCACAATTTGTAAAATGTCATCATGAGGTTTGTCTAGAAATGAAGATTAAGGTGAGTAACAGGAGCAGTTGGTTTGCGTTGATGACGAATGTGACTAAAGAAGTGTTGTTCCTTTGGACCTGTCTGTCAGGAGAGATGCAACGTGACCAGGAGCCTGATTGTCTGCAAACACTCAGTGCCTATTTCACAATGAGCTTGTGTGAGTAAGAGAGAGGTTGTGTGGACGTGCTAAGTATCACGTTTGCTGTGTTTGTCAGTGTGTGCACATCTCTCGCTCGCGGGAACCAGAGTCTGCAGCCGTCCGAGCGTCTTCGGCGTGAAACAAACCCGCTCGACTAATTTCAGCCGAGGTATCCGCAGTGAGGGTGTTTTCACAAGATTTTTCACAGAATTCAATATGGCAGCCAAACAAAGGAAGGCCCGCATGGTTTCTCGCCAACAACAAAACCTGTTCAAAGAGAAATACTAACCCTTCCTCTCCCGCATCCCTGCACCTCACCAAGGACATATTTGATGTCATCCAAAACAGTGTTTATCTTCCCTCTATGTACCACAGCTTTGTGTATGAGCTATTCCTATATGCTGCTCTTATAGGTGCCTGTGTGTTGTTGTGTGTGCCGCAGGGAAGGGACGAGACAACAGCAAATAACACTGTAGACATTGGTGTGTGTTGTAGTCCAGTAACCAGTTTATTATTGTCGTTAATGTGTTTTTTGGTATTTTGTTTTCTATCCATCAGCGAAATGATTATTCAGCTATTTCTTTAAGCACAAATTAGGGGCACATTACGCCCCGAACGGTATGTGCATCATGTGTTTCTGATTTATGATTCCAGTGCCAGCAGATGCTCACATTCAGCGCGAGTGTATGCATTTGCCGACGAGCAGGCAACTGTGAGCATATGTGCGTCGCGTATGTGAACAATGCCACCAGTTGCTGCGGGTGGAAGCTTCCTGGTCGTCTGCCAGCCTGCGGGGAGGGACCACGGCTCAATGGAGGGTGTGAGGCCGACTGAAGGGGGAGGGAAGCAAAGGAGGAGGAGGTGGAGGAGGAGGAGGAGGTGGCGAGGCTACGGGGGGTGGTGGTGGTAAGCAGAGATAAAGCCAGACAGATGGGGCAGACAATGAGGCGTAGACACCCACCCAGCATGTCAACAACACCCCCGGCCTCCTTCAAACTTCAGCTATTCCTTCATCCCGTCCCATGTGCCGAAGTTTCTTAACATTCTTGTATGTTTTGCTTCATTTCCCGGCTTAAAGTTTATCAAAATAGCCCGATATTTTGCAATTAGTTCTTCTTTTTTTGCCACGAGAACCTTTTGTTCTCCACACAAATTAACTTCTGTTTGTTCGCTGACCCTCCTCCTCTTCCTCCACTTCCTTATTGTTCCCTGATCTTGATAAGAAGAAATCGCTGCAGCTGCACAAGGGGGAGGGAAAAGGGAGACTGAGCAAGAGAATATATAGATGGTATGGACAGGCATAGCCGTCACCTGTTGTGCTGAAACCCCCTTGTTGGGAAAGTTGATCCCATCTCCCATTTCTCAGGTTTCCACAAACAACCTCAGCTGTCAGGGAGTTGTGGAAACCTGAGAAATGGGAGATGGGATCAACTTTCCCAACAAGGGGGTTTCAGCACAACAGGTGACGGCTATGCCTGTCCATACCATCTATATATTCTCTTGCTCAGTCTCCCTTTTCCCTCCCCCTTGTGCAGCTGCAGCGATTTCTTCTTATCAAGATCAGGGAACAATAAGGAAGTGGAGGAAGAGGAGGAGGGTCAGCGAACAAACAGAAGTTAATTTGTGTGGAGAACAAAAGGTTCTCGTGGCAAAAAAAGAAGAACTAATTGCAAAATATCGGGCTATTTTGATAAACTTTAAGCCGGGAAATGAAGCAAAACATACAAGAATGTTAAGAAACTTCGGCACATGGGACGGGATGAAGGAATAGCTGAAGTTTGAAGGAGGCCGGGGGTGTTGTTGACATGCTGGGTGGGTGTCTACGCCTCATTGTCTGCCCCATCTGTCTGGCTTTATCTCTGCTTACCACCACCACCCCCCGTAGCCTCGCCACCTCCTCCTCCTCCTCCACCTCCTCCTCCTTTGCTTCCCTCCCCCTTCAGTCGGCCTCACACCCTCCATTGAGCCGTGGTCCCTCCCCGCAGGCTGGCAGACGACCAGGAAGCTTCCACCCGCAGCAACTGGTGGCATTGTTCACATACGCGACGCACATATGCTCACAGTTGCCTGCTCGTCGGCAAATGCATACACTCGCGCTGAATGTGAGCATCTGCTGGCACTGGAATCATAAATCAGAAACACATGATGCACATACCGTTCGGGGCGTAATGTGCCCCTAATTTGTGCTTAAAGAAATAGCTGAATAATCATTTCGCTGATGGATAGAAAACAAAATACCAAAAAACACATTAACGACAATAATAAACTGGTTACTGGACTACAACACACACCAATGTCTACAGTGTTATTTGCTGTTGTCTCGTCCCTTCCCTGCGGCACACACAACAACACACAGGCACCTATAAGAGCAGCATATAGGAATAGCTCATACACAAAGCTGTGGTACATAGAGGGAAGATAAACACTGTTTTGGATGACATCAAATATGTCCTTGGTGAGGTGCAGGGATGCGGGAGAGGAAGGGTTAGTATTTCTCTTTGAACAGGTTTTGTTGTTGGCGAGAAACCATGCGGGCCTTCCTTTGTTTGGCTGCCATATTGAATTCTGTGAAAAATCTTGTGAAAACACCCTCACTGCGGATACCTCGGCTGAAATTAGTCGAGCGGGTTTGTTTCACGCCGAAGACGCTCGGACGGCTGCAGACTCTGGTTCCCGCGAGCGAGAGATGTGCACACACTGACAAACACAGCAAACGTGATACTTAGCACGTCCACACAACCTCTCTCTTACTCACACAAGCTCATTGTGAAATAGGCACTGAGTGTTTGCAGACAATCAGGCTCCTGGTCACGTTGCATCTCTCCTGACAGACAGGTCCAAAGGAACAACACTTCTTTAGTCACATTCGTCATCAACGCAAACCAACTGCTCCTGTTACTCACCTTAATCTTCATTTCTAGACAAACCTCATGATGACATTTTACAAATTGTGCCTAAGTGATGATATACTGGCTTTTTACTTTAAAAAAAAATTGAAATACTCCACAACCAGAATTATTTATGATATTCAGGTCTCGTCTGTTTTTGGTAAATTTGTGGTGTCATGCCAGGAGCACTTTAACAACACACACCCTGAACTGTAAGGTTCCCTGTGGAGCTCTAGACCTCTAGTAGCGCTGAGGAAGGAAATGCACTCAACACCTTTGTTTGACCTCAAGGATACACACAATGCGTTTTAGCGAGTAACACGGAACGTAAATATAACTTCTGTCTGTTTACGAGAAAACTCCACAGGGCACCTTTAAGGTACATGTTGCAATAAAGCACAGCGACCCAACACCAAAGGCAGTGAAGGAGACAGTACGGCGAGCAAACACGGGTACGAACAATGCCGGATGTATAATATTCAGAAATCTCGGTTGCAAAGGATTCATGAGGAAGGAAATGCATTTGACACTTTTGTTAGAAGGATGCACACAATGTGTTTCAGTAAGAAACACTGTAAACGTTTGTGCTGAGAAATGTAAGTGAAGCAAATAAGTGTTTTTTATAAAAAATGATTTGAAAAAGTCCTAAGTTAGCCAATAGCTGATTCTTCTCTTCTGGTTTCGAAATGCAACATATCCTGTGTATGCATTATAGTTTGCATCTTTGCCAGGAATGTTGACAGTGGTGTGAATGTGCAAATAAAGAAGTGCTCACACGATGCAAATACACCGAATGACCACGAAGAATAAACTCAAACAACGAAGCTCCAGAGTCCACAGTCGCTGTCACTCACTGCATCCTTCACTTTTTCAATCATTTTTCTATACTTTACTTGAGTTTGTTTATCACGTAGTGATATATACGTGGATGTTTTGGAAACAAGCAATTAAGTTGATGCGTGTTACAACCATAGTAAATACTGTGGTCCCGTCCTGTAATCAAGCACACATAAACAACAGATCCCCGGCCTGCTGACGTAGGCGCACATGGCCAACGCACACACATAAATACTCCCTCATATACACCATCTGACATCCAGTTTGCTAATACTTGAAAGACAAAGCAGCCTCTCTACCCACCCACCCAATAATTTAATGGAATCAAAAAGTAGGCCAAGCGTATGCAACCACAGTCAAAGACTGCTTTCATGTCCCAGCATGCCGCTGCAGTTTAGATGGAGGATCTACACAGCGTAGCATTTCCATTTGGAAAGGATGAGTAGAAGGGAATGGGGGAAAAGCAGGAATAAAGTACCAACTGTAAGAAGAGCTTTTCTATTCTACCTCAAACTGTGTTATTTTGTTGGATGGGAACTATTGTACGTTTTCTAAGAATGTGTGGTAGAAATAAGGAGAAAAGAAACAGAGGGGGAGTTTGATCAGCATGGAAATCTATGTAAAAAATAATACATTTCTTTCTATACGTCCAATTTAACTGTGATTATAACTTCATTCGTTATTTATCGAGCAGCGCGTCGTCTACGTCAGCCCTGTCACAGTGGCCTGTATTTAACATTTCCAAGAAAACCTAAATCTGTTGTGTCCTTTTCTGGGTCAGTTGGGTGCACCCTGGATTTCTGTGTTTTGGCAAAGTGAGCTATGGCAGGATGTAGAATGTGAACCACAGCTGTTTGAGCCCATTGTGCATTTTTGTGCCAATATGTAGAAAATGCAGGGAAGGACAGAGAGACCAAGGGGAGAAACTTGTGCTGTTTGGAGAGGTCAGCACTTTACAGGGAGTGGAGTGGAGTGGCTTTTCACAGAAATGCGGCCCAGTTGTTTTCGGGCTGCTGATGCACTCGACGGTTCAAAAACAACCCCAGCTGCGATGGGAGTCATCGAGGAGCTCGAAAAAAGCTGGGGGCACGCTGAGAGAAAGGACAGGGAAGAGAGGAGAAAGATGAAGGAAAAGAGAAGAGACACAACTTCACAGAGAGATGGAGTGAGGAGGAGAGCGCAGGATGGGGGGGCGGTAAAAAAAAAAGAAGAAGAAGAGAGGGGAGCAGATGTTTCCCTTATGAGAGGTATTTAGAGTTGAATCCCACTGCCCACACACCCTAAACCATGTGTTCGCTGTGACACAGATAGTGCAGTGGACTGTGAATTACTGTGTTTACTTACATTACTGCGGCGTGCAAAGTCCATATGCAAATCACCATATGCTTTACTTTAATCTCCACCCATGTGAACCTGCAAGTGCAACTCAAAGTACAAAGCTGCACGAGCCGGGTGTCAGAGTGAAGCAGCGTGTGATGTGGGCATGCCCGCGTGCGTGTGCTCGCCTATGTGTCCCTTTGCCATGTGCTCTCTCTCTCTCTCTCTCTC
>CALSBV010010269.1:0-28568 GCA_943590825.1 Bovichtus diacanthus
ATATATATATATATAATATATATATATATATATATATATATAATATATATATATATATTATATATGATATGTATATATATATTATATCATATAATATATTATATAATATATATACATAGTGTATATATATATTATATAATATAATATATTATATAATATATATACATAGTGTATATATATTATATGTGTAGTATATATTATATATATATATTGCATATATTATATATATATATATATTGTATATATTATATATATATTTTATATATATATATTATATATATATTTTATATATATATTATATATATATTACAACAAATAATATATTACAAACAAATACAAAACAAACACAAATACAGTAGATGCTTCATACAGTCAACTGTCAGCTCAGGAGTGTTCACACACACAAAACAAAACACATTAAGATATTTTGGGTGAAGTTTGAGTAATCAAAGTGGAAAAGCGTGTTTACTCTGCTCTCATTTCACTTTCTCACCTGACAGAAAACACAAACATCAATAAAAACGTTTTTCTAAATGTTGATGTTAAGCAGCTGAAACCTCAGATGTCGGTGTCCTTGAAAGCACTAACAAGGACGGTTCTCTTCGAAACACACAGCTTTACTTCTTCTTTGCTGTACTTCTTGTAAAGGTGACTTTCTATCAACGTTTGTCTTGTGCATTTTTAATTTGTGCATACATTTCTTTTTTTTATCTCACAAAAAAAAGTTATGCTTGGCTTAGGTGTAAATAAAAATTGGTTGAAAAAATTGGTTGATGAATACAAAATGTGACAAAGTTCAACAGAAACAGACTTTCTAATAATAAAAATGTTAAAAAATTATGACGTATACGAGGTGTAGAGCTGAAAACGTGAAATGCATATCTAGTTGTAGCCTGGTGTGGAGCTAGACAGTGAAACTCAGGGCTACGGTCTGGGGGCTGGGCGAAAAGCTTTAACAGACCTATTGGGTTACTAGGAAACAGGATTTAAGGGTGGAACCGCTTTTAAATGTAGGAAGATTGAAATGATTTATTGAGTTACGTATATGTGGAAGCTTTTTCCTGCAGCAGTGTTTGTGTTACTCTGACTAATCAACAGAACACACTGCAGACAGATTTTAGAAGCTCCAGCGTCTGCAAAGTAACACTTCTTTACATTTTCATACCTTCATCATCTCGTCTCTCTGGGCGGCAGCAGCTCCCAGAGGCTCCATCCTCTACATGCCCAAAGAATACACAGTGTTCTGCTTTGTTTGGAAAAGACTGGAAGAGAGAGAGAAACAATATAGCCTAAAGGGAAACTGGAGGAAACACACAGGGAATCAGACCTGGCTTTCCAACAGCTCATAAATGATTTATGTAATATTTCTGTTTGAACTCTATGCAGTAGTAACGCTGAACGATTATATTGTTTCCAAGTATAGATTATGAACCTTCTCCTGCTGATTTCTCTATGTAAGTGACGAGTGCAGGAAGCTGCCAGCAGACTCAGATTGGACCACTGCACTCTGACTGTACAGATATCAGCTGGAGTTTGATTCCATATTTTACCATATGAATAGAAGTTTTTACCAGAAATGCTGTTTTGCTGAATTGCAATTTGAGTAGATAAACGCAATTTGATTGACTTGTTTTCCCGAACAGTTGAAATGAAATGATTTGAAGGTTTGGTGGTTTGCTCAAGGACACTTCTATGAAATTGTTCTTGCTCCCTACCCGTCTTTGCCTCGGGCAGCATTACCACACAGATGAATCAATGGTCACAGTGACGCTGAGGCTGCTGGGGGATACATATAAAACTGCTGCAGTATATGTGTCAGAGGAGTGAAGAGTCCAACTGTCATCTCACATTTCAGACACAAACTTCACATCAGAGTGAAGTTCACAGCGACTCAGAGCTGGATGAGGTGAGAAATGAAAAAAGTGACAGGAGTGCTATGACGGAATATTTTTTAGAAAGCCAGTCTCTGACTAAATCGACTTCTTAAATTAAAACTTTTATAGACTGATTGTTGAGCTATGTAATACATCTACATGTCAGAATGCAAGAAATTACTTCAGGTGTTTGGATCTTTTTATCACTAACCCTGAAAATTACTTCTTACCAGTAAAAATCTTTAAATATGTAATATTTTCTGAAATATACAATAAATATCACAGCAGTCCTGTCAGAGCAGTGTGTGTGGTGCCACATGTCTTCATTAAAATACTGAATGCACGTGAGTGAATGCATATATTTTGGCAAGAAAACTGTCACAGTTCAGTTCAAAACTGAGTGAGCAGGCCGAGGCAATACAAAAACACCGGAAACAAAGGAAAAGCACCAACAAATAAACTGAGGACAAAATGTGATGGCACAAGAAACAAAGGCAGGATGGTACAAGGAACAAGTGTGACGAACACAGACAGACTAACACTTACGGGTGCATCCCAAGCCTCTTAGTTGATACTGTATTTCCTCGCTTAAAACAGGATTCGTTCTGGTGCGTCATCTTGGAGGTCGTCTCAAGCTCTTCTTTCTGCTCTGAAGAGCGAGGATCAAGGAGGGATCTCTGAGGAGCCATGAGCGAGAATACTCCAGAGCAGCAGTCACAGAAGTTGTTCATCTTAAAAGCCAACGCACTCCGCCTCCAGCCTACATCTGCCCCATTCGACAGACATGGCGGAAAAACAGCACAAGTAAGTGCCCGTTATTTAATGTTATTTTATGCTTAGAAGTATAATGTGAGATTAATGCAACATGTGTTTGCATTTATTTAATCCACAACCCATTTAGTTTTGTCATAGCGTGACGTAACTAAACGCAGCTTCTCATTTCAAGAACTAGACTGTCAGTCACATAGGGTAAACCATACATTTACCTATCAATAATTGTTCAGAGATGCAAAGGGTTGACATGTTTTTTGCTCCACAGGGAAATCACAAGGATGATGGGATAGGAAGGACTTCTCACCTCCACACAAGTTTCACAAAATGGGACAATTTAAAGAGGAAACATAAAAGGTGAGATATTGTATTTATTATGAGCTCAGCTCACCTCTATAAAAAGAATTTGTGACTATACTGTATTTACTCATTTCCACTATGGGTATTGCTGCTGTATTATGGAGCAATGTAGCAAATGTAAGCACCTAAAATGGTCCTGGTGGACTCATGTGTCGGGTGTAGTCAGCATGTGCCCCCAGTGGCTCCTCATCTTCTGGAGCTAGGGCCGCTACTTGTGGCCAGACTTGTGAGGAGGAAGAGGATTCTGCACAGAACCGTCCACCTCTGCCGGTCCCCCACCAGAAAAAAAGAGGCATGCCACGAGAGGGGCGTTGATGGAGTTTTTGAAAGAGGAGGCCAAAAAGGAGTAACATTTTTTTCTTTTAGATCTGCTTGAAGAGTTTGCTCAAGAAACAATTTAATTTGTATGTATTTGATATATATTATTTAAAATCTTGTGTTATGCAATATTCCTTTTTTCCCCTCATATGTCTGACAGTTGTTAAGTTCTGGAATCTATTTAATATTCATTTGTCAGACAGTTTAAAGCAGGGGTCAGGGGTCACCAACCTTTCTGAAACTGAGAGCTACTTCAAGGGTACTGAGTAATACAAAGGGCTACTTGTTTGATACAAACGTCCTGAATAACACATTGCACGGTTCACCTTTAATGATATTATCATTAATTATTCACAATGATTTACTATGGTAGGAAACAGATATTTAAACATGCACCATTATTTATTTGTTGTCAATCTAGTTCAACATTTGAAAGTCAGAATTTTCACCTGATATTTTTGTAAATATCTTTGACAGTTTTGTATGAATGAGCACATTTGTAGCATTTTGTTGTTTGCCGTTATATTTTTGTACAAAGTATCACTTCTGTAACATTCTTTAGGAAATCATTAACTGTCACATCTTCAAATCATATCCCATTTGTACTAACCAGGTCATGAACTCTGTCCCATGTCTGTACAAATTATAATAAAATACTATTATGTAGAATTAAAAAAAAAAAACAAACATCAAATCTTTCATATTTTTTGAATGAAGTTCATGTCACAAAATGCTGATTCACAGAGATAGGTTGAACCAAATTGCATGCAGCTTTCATAGCTGCTGTGCATACACCTTTGCACTGTTCTGTGTCCACAAGGCACCAACAGTTTGGTACATCCTGATGGGCTTTGAGGTGGAGGTCATTTTGCAATGTTAGGATTTCAATCTCCACCTGTCCAGCATCCAAGGTTGCACTTAGTTGCTCAGCATGTCATGTCCACTTGCATGAAAGGATTTGAAATGAATGACACACATGGCTCAAATTGAGCAAAGTCACAAAAGCTCTTCTCAAACGCAGCTTTGTCCGAAGAACCCGGGTGCAGAAGTGTTGTCATGCAGCAGTGACTGCACAGAGGGAAAGTGCAACACTTTCTTTCTCTGTAACTGCACAGAGAAAATGCTCCTCATAGCTTTACATGCATTTACAGCACTCATGTCAGCAACAGTCTGGCCTTTGCCTTGCAGGTCACAGTTCAAATGGTTCAGTTTCCCAGTGATGTCTGTTAAAAATGCAAGGTCACGAGTCCACTCGGTGTCGTCGAGCAGCGCGGCCTCTTCCCCTCTGGGTTGCAAGAACACTTTGATTTCACCCAAGTGACAAAAAACAAAACTCACCCTATTCCCATATTCAGCTGACAGCTCCTCCAACAGCACTTTGAATGTCCTGTGTTGTTTGGCTTTGGAGCGGATGTCATTTATAATCTTCACGACAGGGGTCATCACATGATCACAACCGGTCACTTTTGCACATATTGCTTGCTGGTGAATGATGTAATGCAGTGGTAATGTAGAACTGTTGGGAAGTCTGTGTCACCTTTGCATTGCACAATGAAGCCTGCATGTCGGCCCTTCATGGAGTCATGGGGGAGCCCCGTCTGTCGTCACGATACCAGCTTTAATGGAACCTTTTTCTCCATGAAGAACCTCTTCACCGCGATGTAAATGTCAACTCCCCTCGTTGTCTTCAGGGGCAGTCGTATCAGGAGTTCTTCTTTTGTGGAGAAATAGTCACGCACCATTGGGATAAACATCAGCTGCTTCTGTCCACGGACTCGTCGCACTGGATTCTAAACCACTAGCACTTAGCCAGATCCCATTCCAGCTGCTCTGTCAAGTTCCCAGACACAGGCGACTCTCTTCTAACCATCGTACTTGCCCCCAGTTGAGTGGAGATGACATCAGAACCATTCTTCTCGTCTTTGAACACAGTGTTTGTGTAATGGTACGACCCGTACACACGAAGAGAGGGACTCAATAGCACGACTCAGACAGAACGATGATGATGGTAATATACTTTACTGGGTAAAGTAGACAAACAGGACATACAAACATGCAGGGGAAATCCAAAGGCAGAGTCGGGTCATAGAAACAAGGTCGATGCACAGATAGGTCCTCATCGTAGCAGAACAACAGGTAGGGAGCAGGTGAAAGCGGAGTCAGGTCACGGAAACAGGATCAAAGAAGCTGGGGAATCAGGAACACAGGAAACAGGATCAATACTGGAACTCTTGACATGAAAGTACAAAGACAAACTGGCAACAAGGGACAAGCAACACGCAGACTATATACACCAGGAAGTGGGCGGGGACAATGAGACACAGGTGGAGACACTAACGAACAGAGTGGAGACAGCTGGGGACAGGAACTAGAAACAACAGACACAAGAGGGAACATACAGTTAACAAAATAAAACAGGAAGTACAAACACAAAACATCTAACGAACGGGACGGGACCTGATAGTTTGCAATAACCATCATTACACCTTTCACGACCTCGCCCTCCCAAAAGGCTTTCTTGTTCTTTATTAAAAAATGTGCAGCTTTAAATTAAGCTTCCGTTGCTTTTTGTGACTTTTTCACCGGCCTCGAGGAATTCTTCCTCCCAATCATTGTGAAAATAACAAGTTTTCTTTCGCTTTTCTGCCTTATTTAGGGTAAAAACCGCACCTAGCGCCCCATCGTAGCTGCTGCCGCTAGCTTGTCTCAGCGAAAAGGAAAATGGAGATTTGGCTTGCGTGTGAAATTGAACTGTGTTCATATATACATAAAACATTATATTCAATATTGTCATTTTAAAATAAAAAAAGAATGCAAGTGTTATTGATTCAAAAAGAACAGCAACACAATGAAATACCTGCGGGCGACTCACGTGGTCCCTGCGGGGCGAAAAGGTGCTCGCGGGCACCGTGTTGGCTACCTGTCATGGTCTTTGTGTTGTTACCTGCCCTCTACAGCTGTGTCTCGTCTGTCATTAGTGTCTGTGTGTATATATTCCTGTCTTGTTCCATTGTTTCTTGTCGATTCGTTGTCTCAGTTCTTTGCCTTTTTTTAAAACTCTCTTTTTTGTTATCCTATTGTCTGTTATCTGCGTTTGGGTCCTCCTCGTTACCTCCTTGAAAAAACCCAGACAGAATGAACTGACCAGAAAATAGACCCAGCAGTAAGTTTTGACAAAGAAGTTTTGGAACTTTCCTACACATTGATGTGTCTCTTTGGAGAGTGGAAAGGAGCCCCCTGTTGGGAGGTCCAACAGGCTGCTCTCAGGATGGCCCACAGGGAAGTGGCTGAGAAGCCCTGTTTAGGAAGTCTTTTGCCGGGGTGGCTAAAGATTTTTGTCAACACCTCCGATGGCCAGCCTTATTCTCAGGCCACCTTTCTGTCTACTAGCCAGCCCGCCTCCTGCTCCATCCTCTGACCCATTTCTCGGATCTTGCCTGGCCCTGGGATAGCATCTGAGTCTCCAGAGAGCTTGCGGGTTTAAGAAGAGGAGATCCAGCTGTCCCAGAGGTGGTCAGATAAGCTCTAAGTCTGTCCCTTACCCTGTTTCCGCTGTCGAGCTGCACCAGTCCCCAGTTTCCGCTGTTGAGCTGCGTGAGACCCCTGTTTCCACTGTCGGCGAGGTGCGGCAGTCCCCAGAGCCTCCCCTGTCCGAACCCTCTCCCAGGCCCTTGTCAAGTCTCCAGTTCCCATTCTCCCTGCTACGCTTGTGGCGGTGCAAATTTCCTCCGGCGCTCTCCCGGCTTCATTGGAGGTTCCACTTCACCTCCTGAGCGTTTTTTGTTTGTTTGTTTTGTAAGTTCTTTTTTATTTTTTTTTTTTTTATCAAACTCTCTTTTTGTTATCCTATCGTCTGTTATCTGCGTTTGGGTCCTCCTCGTTACCTCCCTGAAATAACCCTGACACTACCACTGGTTTAAATAAATACAATTTTAAGTTGCGGAAAACGGTTTTGAATCAGTTTTCTTCAAATCGTTATCAGTGTTCATCAAATCCTGGGTGGGTCTGTTTACAGAGTGATCTTCCAAGGACAGGAGTGTGGCACAACACAACTCAAACTTCGTAATATACATAACTAAAATAATCAAAAAGTGCAGTTGCCGATGTCCCCGGCCTTCATGTCCCCAAGGTCTACAAATAGTCATGCTCTTGCAAATCCACAGGGTGCACATATGGAGCAGACAGCAGGCCCAGGAGACCACACTGTAAAATAAGCTGTGTGCCAACCAGAAGATGGTGATTAATAAATGCACGTCATGTGACCAGCCTTGTGTGTTCTTTGATGGCAGAATTCTCAAAAGGGCCTCCATGTACTGTCGCCCAAGCCTGTAGTCAGCCATGAGAGCTTTCTGACTATCAAAGGCATGCATACCCTGCGGGAGGGACTAAGACGCAAGGAAAAGATGCAACTGAGGGAAACGTGGCTGCAATTCAAGAGACTTGGGATGCACCCTGAATGAGGGAAAACACACATACTACATACACAAGGAGAGCAGCATGAGCACACACAGGTGGGTCAAATCAGGGCAGGGAAGACAATCACAAAGGCGGGAAAATGTACAAAGACATGACACCTGAGGAGAGTGAACGTTAAAATAAAACAGGAAATTAACTATCGAATCAAGGAACATGACAAAAATAGAAACAGCTTTGCTCATTTCTCTCTAACCGTTCTTTTCACAGTCCCCTTACTAAATACTGGGAAGATGCATGGTACATAATAGTGCATTACCTGTAATAACAGCTGGTAAATTAGAAGGGTACATACAAAGAAACTACAGCTGAAATGAACTATTACCCATAAACTCAACTAAGTTCCGTGTCGCTGTTATCGGTTTAGATTGGTAACTACTCAGATGTAATTGCATCTAGGAAACTAGAATTCAATTGGTAACAACCTCTGTAGGAATAGTTTTCCTCTAGTGTCATGGTACATCTTAAATACTAGGTATTGTTTGTTACAATAGTTTTGAACAAGCTCTTTCTATATATTTTGTAATAGATTATTCCATTGTCCATGGAGTTAACAAACTTGTTTGTTCCACAACAGTACTAAGTAAAACGTGACAATTTACTCAGTAAGTAAGCTGAAACTGTACTGTAAAAGTAACCCTTGTTTGTTACCATGGTATTACCAGGCTTTTACAAAATAATCTGTAATTATATTATTATGTGTTTATACCCTTTTCCATGCAATCAACACAAACCTTTACCATACATGTCCTACAATGTTAATAGGTAAAATTAACAAACTTATGAGTGTGCCTAGCACCCCCACATTCCTTGTGGTCGGTAAGCTCATTGTGTGTATATAAGTAACATGTTTTTTCTATTGCTCCTGGTCAGACTCGGCAGAGTGGGAACTCTGTCCATTTCAGCTGAAATAGTTTGACTCTGTTTGAAATCTCTCTTTTAACAATTGATTGATAAACCATCAAAGACAACTTGGTTGTAACTTCATTATTTACTCATCTCACACTAGAAGATTCATGTTAAATTTCCACCACAAAACTATACTGTAAAAGGATGCAATGTTTAATCCCATTGTATTAGAAGGTCCGCATCTGTTACAGGTCTCAGGATAGGGACATGAGGATGGCTGAGGTCAATGACAAGAAGTCACACATGTTAGCATGTAGAATGTTCTGCTTTATTTACCATCTTTTAGTATGTATCTTTTTCTCAAATAACATATTTCTTTACGTTCTCCAGGCATCCTGGCTTAACACACATTATTGTTTATTACATTATTAATTAATTATTACAAAATTGCCCAATACAATGTATTGTATTAACTGATATGCACATGAATTCTGCTCCATTAACTGCATTTACACATATTATGCATCGTCAATTATATTTCAATTATGACCATAACACAACTATAGAGAATAACTAGAATGTAATAAATGTTCCCAATAACTTATACAAGGTTCCCAATTATCATTAGCAAGGTGCTAGAACCAACAAACATGAACAATGAACAATGATAGTGCTTCACATCTCCTTCTATATATAGCTACCTGGTTTATATGTCAACATAACATTCAACAGAAATGAATGTAATCTAAATTTGACTCTTTGACACTTTACATTTCACTGAATCTTTAAGAGAAAGAAAAAAAAAAGTATCATAGCAGCACTTGGCTAACCCTTGCTAGCAACACAAGCTAGGCTATACATTTGCATGCTAAAACAAATGGGCATTTCTTACAAATAACACCTTTTGCTGCATTTCTCATTCATTCAGCTGTCTTAGGTTGTACTTAACTTGTCCATGAATTAATCTGTTTGCATTTTATAACTTTTTACTGAATATTTACCAAGTTTTAACAGTTAACCATCTGAGAACAATGACGAGAAGTCACACACGTTAGCGTGTAGAATATTCTGGCAATCTCTCGGCTTCCTCACTCTTAACCGATACCAGAACGCCGGTCCCCAAACCAATGCAAGCATAGTGCATCATCGACAGGTTAAACTGTATAATAGCATATAGCTAAACTATACTTTCAGTAGATAGGATTTATTCAGATTGAGTGTAATGAATATTAGTGAATATAACATTTGTAAATAAAAGAAAATAACAAATAAATGAAATAGTAGGGTGTCTGTTTTTTACCTAACTTATGCCTCTGACACATAATAATAATAATAATAATACTTGTAATACTAATAATCCTTGAGCGAGCCGTAGTTAGTTCACTGTAAGTCACTCTGGATAAGAGCATCTGTTAAATGACAAATAACAGTAGTTACATAACTGACAAGTGTTCTTATGATTTAAGGATCTTAAAATAAACATGATAATACAATGTAACAATATGTATCTAGTAGAGATGTCACGGGGGTCTCAAGACTAACGGTGTCCTGTCGAAGCATTAAAATCCACAAGTACACTTTTTGAAGCTATTGAATGCTACTGGTAAACAACACAAATCCATTTTGAAATCGGCAGGAGTAGAGCTAGTTAACGTTAGCTGTTAGAAGCCATAATAAACAAGTGTATGTTGAAGTAGGCTAAATGAGCTTTTATGTTTTGTTTTTGTTCTTACCATGGTATTGAATTGGGTATTGAGAATCATGGAATTTTACTGGAGTTATCAACTGCAACATTTCTGGTATTGTGAAATCCCAAGTTTGTAGAATCATCTGCTGAAGCAAAGGCCAACTCTGAAACTGATGGTCTATGAAGATTTTATTGCCAATATACGCAGTGCCTTATTCACGAACACACCCTATGACCAGAGTGGGAAAACGAAAAAAGCTCTCATAACACTGCACTTTTCCATACTCAAAAAAAGAGCAATAGCCATAAAAATCAGACAATAGGCCTCAGTCTGTAATGTTTAAGTAAGCTAAGCTATTGTCTAGCTTGCTTAAACATTGCTTTTGTCCAAAGTGACTTACAATAAGTGCAAACAATCATGAGGATACAACTCCGAACAGCAAGAATCTTGCAAGTACGTTAGCTTCAAATAGGTGAACTCATTTAAGTGCAGTACAATAGCTTCAAATAAGCCAGACCAATTTAAGTGCAATATACAAAGAATAATAATTTTTCTTTTCATTTATTTATTTTTATTCATTGGCTGAGGTGCAGTGGGTTTTCAGTCTGCGACGGAACTGTGTGTGAAGACTTTCTGCTGAACTGACTTCAATAGGGAGGTCGTTCCACCATTTTGAAGCCAAGGTAGCAAACAGACAGGTTTTGTTTGAGGGGGATCTGGGTCCCATTCGCAGTGAGGGAGCAGCGAGCAGATTGGCAGATGTCGAGCAAAGTGAGCGAGCTGGGGGGTGTGGTTTAAGCATGGCCTCGATGAAGGAAGGGGCTGATACATTCACAGCACGGTAGGCCAGCACCAGAGTCTTGAAGTAGATTCGGGCTGCCACTGGTAACCAGTGAAGGGAGCGGAGGAGAGGTGTAGTGTGTGAGAACTTTGAGAGGTTAAAGACCAGTCGGGCTGCTGCATTCTGGATGAGCTGTATAGGTCGGTTGGCACATGTAGGAAGTCCAGCAGGAGGGAGCTGCAGTAGTCAAGGTGTGAGATGACAAGAGCCTGGACCAGAACCTGCGTTGCCTTCTGGGTCAGAAGGGGACGTATCCTCCTGATGTTGTAGAGAGTGTATCTGCAGGAGCGGGGTGTTGCAGTGATGCTGATGGTGAAGGACAGTTGGTCGTCCAGTGTCACACCCAGATTTCTTGCAGTTCAGGTCATGGAAGAACCGAGGTGCCGATGTTGATGGTAAGGTCTTGGATGGGAGAGCCCTTCCCCGTTAGGAAGAGAAGTTCAGCCAGACAAGCCGAGATGCGTGCCTCCACCTGGGTTTCAGATTTGGGAAAAGACAGAATCAGTTGAGTGTCATCTGCGTAGCTGTGGGAGGAGAAGCCATGAGAGTGAATGACAGAGCCAAGTAAATTGGTGTACAGAGAAAAGAGGAGAGGACCCAGGACTGAGCCCTGAGGAACCCTAGTGGTGAGTTGACAAGGGTCCGACAGAGACCCTCTCCAAGTTACCCTGTAGGTGCGGTCCTTTAGGTAGGATTCGAGCAGGGAGAGAGAAGAGCCTGAGACTCCCAGTTCTTGGAAGGTATAAAGGAGGATCTGGTGGTTCACTGTGTCAAACACAGCTGAGAGGGCCAGAAGGATGACAACAGAGGAGAGGGAGTTTGATCTAGCAGCGTGAAGTTCCTCAGTGACAGCGAGGAGGGCAGTCTCAGTTGAGTGGTCTGCCTTGAAACCAGATTGGTGCGGATCAAGAAGGTTGTTCTGGTGAAGGTAAGACGAGAGTTGATTAAAGACTGCTCGTTCAAGTGCTTTGGAAAGACATGGTAGAAGAGAGAAGGGTCTGTAGTTGTTCACTTCAGAAGGGTCGAGCGTGGGTTTCTTTAGGAGAGGGTTCACTCTTGCCTCTTTAAGATTGTTTGGAAAGCAGCCAGTTGTTAAGGAAGTTGATAAGATGGGTGAGAAAGGGAAGAAGGTCAGGAGCGATAGACTGGAGAAGGTGAGAGGGGATAGGATCCAGAGGGCAGGTGGTAGGGCAGGTGGTAGGGCAGCAGAGGTAACGAGGGTTAGAACTTGATTTGAGAGATGGGGGAGAAACAAGTTAGAGAGAAGTGATGTGGATGGTGAGCAGTTGGGGACAGTCGGTAAGTTGGAAAATGAAGAGCGTATGTCATCTATTTTTTTTATAATGTAGTTGACAAAGTGAGACAGGAGGAGGGAAGAAGAAGGTTAAGAGGTTAAATGGTAGTCAAATTGCAATGTTTACCTTTAGAATTGGATTTATATGATGTTAAATAATTTTTTATCTTCTATTCATTATTTGACATTGATGTGAGCGTTTATTTTGAAAGTAGGTTTTTTTTAAAATATTTTGTCGCCCTGCTTTTTTCTGACAAGACAGGTATTGAAAGAGATGTTGCTAAATGACACGAGTGAAAGTTTCTGGTGAACTAGGTTGATGTTTTGTTTGCAATGCGAAATGTGGTAATGGTTTGCACATGTAAAAAACATGTGTATTTACTCGCTTGAGTGTGTAGTAAGTAGTCGTGTCACAATTTCGATTATAAAACAAGACAACACAGTGCAGTTTACCAACAACACAGTGTAGCTTACTGGGAGCCTGCAGCTCAAAGAAAACTAAATGTAGCTTAATGTTAGACATTTTGGTTAGCACATGCGCTATAGACGTGCATCAACTTCCACACACACGTCTGCTAACGGCCACTATGGGACAACTTTGTGTGTTATCTTTCCCAATATAGCACGCCCGTCCGTGCCATTACGTTACCGATGATAGAAATGAGGATGTGTGTGTGTTATACAAGTTAGACATTTATCCACACCGTCATGGTGCAGGTGCCCGGAGCGGCTGTGCATCACCTTGCAGCAGCGAGAGACCATCAGGGGGAAAGCAAGAAATATACACAAATCCCATGCATGTTGCTTGGAGAAATCTCAGTCAGCGGCTGTTCTGGCATAAACCAAGCCTCTCTATCTCTCCACTCGCCAGTTTTACAGTCTTGTGCTGAGTTGTCTGTATCAGCAAAACTCTGTTAACAAAAACAAATAAATTGAAAATGCTGCTCAAATGTACCAATAAAATTACGTTTACCATCTCTTTCTGAATCTGTCCAAGGACCTCCTGTAATTCCCAAACACATAATCCACCAAAGAGCACATGTTATTTCAATTATATCCAGGTATTCATCCTCTTCTCATTGTCCACTGTGTTTCTCATCAATTTGAAATGGACAAAAGGGAAAAGCAGTCAGGCGAGAGTGACATTCTTTTCACTGACACTACTTAGTTTTTGATGTTAAAAACAGACAAAACTGAAGTTATTATACTTGGCCCCGAACACCTCAAACGCATTTTCTAATGACATAGTAACTCTGGGTGGCATTAATTTGGCCTCCAGCACCACCGTAAGGAATCTCAGCATTATCTTTGATCAGGATATGTCTTTTAACTCCCACATAAAACAAATTTCAAGGTCTGCCTTATTTCATCTACGTAATATTGCAAAATGAAGGCACATCCTGTCTCAAAAAGATGCAGAAAAACTAGTTCATGCATTTGTTACTTCAAGGCTGGATTATTGCAACTCCTTATTATCTGGTTGTCCCAAAAAATCCTTTAAGACTCTTCAGTTGATTCAAAATGCTCCGGCACGAGTATTGACAAGAACTAGGAAACAAGATCATATTACTCCTGTATTGGCTGCTCTGCACTGGCTCCTGGTAAAACACAGAATATAATTTAAAATCCTTCTCCTGAGCTACAAAGCCATTAATGGTCAGGCTCCAGTTTATTTTAAAGATCTCATAGTACGTAGAGTCTCTAAAAGTACAATGGGAGCCAGAGCCTTCAGCTATCAAGCTCCTCTCCGCTGGAACCAGGGGCACTGTTTTACCAAAACACAAATATCACTATGTTATACTGACAGAATTGTTATTAACAGAATGTGTCTGTTGACTTTTGACTTAATCCAAGAGGTTAGTTGATGTAGAAATGAAGGAAATGTGTGTTCAATTTCAATTTCTTTTTTCTTGGGGATGACCCCCAGACACACTATGTATCTTTCCAAGTTTGCATCAAAAATTCTACCCAATAAACACAAATTAGCCAAAGAGAAGGTGGTCAACAGGCCAGAGAGAGGTCAAGTAGGTCAATTTGCCCCCCCCCCCAAGAGCAATAGCTCTTAGCTTTTGCACTTATGATCCGTAGACTGTAGCATTGGTCCCGTAAATGTGTGCATGGACTCACTTTGAACCCAAGAAGCAGTGGCAAAAGCACATCACAAATGGGCACTGTACTAGTACTTAGTAATTAGGGGACTGTAAAAAGAAGGGTTACCTTTCTCTCAATTTAAAATGCTTTATGTTTTTAAAAAGTGTGCAAAGCTCCACAAGCCTTTGCACATTTCACAGTATTCCATATTTTCCACATTCCACTCCTTCATGCTGCTGACCTTTCAGTGATGTATGGGGTCATTGAAGGAGCTGCTTTGTCATTTACCATATTTAAGAGGCCGTCTGCAGTAACACGTCTTGACCTATGCAAAAGATGAACGATCTAGCCAGGTTAAAATAGAGCCACCTTCGTATCACAGAAAACTCTGGCTTTAGGCTCAACATATCTCACTCATCCACTAATCTTGCTTTGTAGTACAGCCCTTAGAAAGGTTAAATACTTTGTGTAATCTGGTTTATCACCATGTTGTTTGAATGTCCCTCTTTATTTACCTCCGCCTCTTTATTTATTTATGTTTTTTTTGGTTGAGTTTGTTGTTGTTAGTTTGTCTGTCTGTCAGGAGGATTACTAAAAAACTACTGGCCCGATTTTTGGTGAAGCAGAAATCAGAAAGCAAATTCATGTGAACTCAATTCAGAAACAGATAAAATACAACAAATCTTCTTTGTAGTGTTTATGTTGTTTCCTCATTACAACTTAAAGCTCATGAACACATCAAAGTCAAATTAACAACTTCCCATATGGGAAATGGGACCATCCTAGTTGGCATAGGACTGTGCGCTCCGAGTGCCATTCTATTTCATTCTGTTTTCTTCATACATCTTCTCTATTCATAAATTACCATGGACTAAAAATTACTTGCCTGACTCGCTAGAATTTCACAGAAACTAGGCAGGTAACCAACAGTTTTCAACAACCAGCAGAAATAAGCTCTGACAATAATAGTGACAAGCCACTGAAACTAACTAGGCAGGAGCAATGAGCCATAAACTTTTTTGTAAAACAGTAACTATCAAGTTGCTGAAACTATATAGGCAGGGACCAAGAGTAATTTAGATAAAAACTTAAACTTTTACTAAAATAAAAAAAGGAGCCAACAGTTACTAGCCAGACACGGAATTTAACTTCCCAACAGAAATGAGCCAAATGCTGAAAGTAGCTAGCAAAGGGCAAGATATGTAGCCAACGTCACTAGACACTTAAACTAAGCTACGTTCACACTGCAACCTTTCGTGCTCAATTCTGATTTATTGCTCTGATCCAATTTTTTGTTTGGCTGTTAACATTATTTTTTCAGTGTGTCCAATATTAGACACCAGTTTGACCTGGTTACAGTCCTGAACTAACCCGGATGCACACGCAGCACGCTTACATATGTAAGTCAACATGGAGGTCACCGAAGTCAGCGTAAAGGTTTATTTTACAAGTTAATGTGGAAGCCAGAAAATGATAACAGTCACTGTCCCTACATTGACTATCTCATTCCTGTAGTGCATTTTATGACTCTGCATTAGGAGGAACGTAAACAGCAGCAACAAAAACATTTATCTGGGCAGATAATATGGCAAGCATCTAAGAAAAGTTCATGGGCGGTACTGGATGCTGAATCTGCAGTGATTTGTGCTGTTGACACAGTAAATCACTGCACTTCCCACTGCATCATGGGAATTTTTGCTGACATCACACGCTGTCTACAGTCATTTTCAGCTTGTTTTGTAAAAGATGTAAATTATTTTATTTAACGTTACCTTTAGCACCAACAGTTTACGTTTATATATTGGGACTCAACATAATAATTTTTTTTTTTTTTATTGAACTGACCACCTAACGGTTTGCCTAATGTTTCAGATTGGGAACTAACACGTAGCGGATTTTGCGGGGGAAGGAGTTCAGGAGAGGCACACACAGCGGATGCCGGCTGACTCCTCCATCAAACACCATGATGGATGCAACCTGAACCAGACAAGTGAAGTGGAGTGCATGAAGAGGATTTTTTGGTTTGAGAACCAGCAAACAAAGGTAAAATGATTACATATAGAGGATTGAATGTAACATTTTAGCGTCACAGTTGTCAGGTCTTGTGCAGTGGGATTGAACATTTGCTCTTTAACAATAGCGTAAGCAGTAATGTTAGCAGTAACGTTAGCTAAGTTAGCGGTAAGTTTTTCAAAAATAGACTAAGTTAACATTTCATTTAGAAATGACTAAGTTTTATATTAAAAAAGCTAAATGTATCATTGTCTTTATGAAACCGTTCTCACCAAGAGCAGATTGATTTAATGTCACAACTGTCAAGGCCTCAGACACAGGGTAGGAGGACTCGAATCCATGACACCAGAGACAGATGTAGTGTCAAATAAAATACTTTACTTGCAAAAGGTAGCACAAACTCAAAACGCTGACAAGGAGGATTTACCAAAAAATTCCAAAATACTGCTGATACGCTGGTTCATGACACAGAGACATAACAAGACAAAGTGACACAAGACAACAGGGGGAGAGATGATTATTTATACATGAGGGGAGGGGCACAGGTGGAAACAATCAGGGGCGGGGCAGACGCTGACGATGGCGGGAAACCACATAAAGGCAGGAAGTAAAGGGATCTGGGATGAGGAACAAGAGGAAATGAAACAGGAAGTGCAAAGACAGACAGTGACTGACAGACTGGACGTAAGACACGGTGATTTGACGAATGACAGACAAGCTGTGACTAAAACCAACTAAGAATAAACATGAACTACACTAAACATGAACCTGACTAACACACTAAATAAAATACAATAATAACTACAACATGAAAACTTTAACAAACTCGACGAGACATGACAACAACAAGGTGGTGCTAGTAATATTCTTAAAAACAAATGAACTCTAGAGGTTCATCAGTTAACGTCTGCTATATTGATAATGTATTGAATGTTTTTTCCCATTGCCTTTATCTTGATTCTTGGTGAGAATAAATCCTGAATAAGTAAAACCCATTTGAAATGTCTAACAGTATAGCTACAAGTAAAAATAGCTAATCGTAAGTGATGGACGTCTCTTTTGTCACGGTTCTCATGTCTTTTGTTTTCCTTGTTTTCTCTCAGTTTCTCTAACACACTTATTCTTACAAAAACATTTTAATTAAAATGTTTTGCAATAAGTTATATCAAACAACACACACACACGCACACGTACACACTCGCTATCTCCATCTTTTCATCTTTCCCACCTCGTTGTGATTAAATTGCAGGTTAGAGGTTGTTTGCATCAGTCTGAACAAACACAATTATCCTGCAGGATTAGAGCTTGTTCTGTCTGTGTCTGCTGGTTCACATCAGGACGAGAAGAGGTGTTTCCTCATGCAGCTTTATCAACATCAAGTAAACTCCTGAAAATATCAAACCTGTTTCTCAATCCACCGACTCGTCACGGCTGTTTCCTGAGACGCCCACTGCTGATGTATGTTTTGGAAATTATTATTCTTCAATGATTGCTTGACAGTTTGACATTTGTGAGTGTTTTTTTTTTTGTTGCAGAAATACAAGAGATGAGGAAACAGAGACGTTTGTTAGCACTGTTGGTGAGTCATAAAATATAGACCCAAATTACACATATTTGAACCCAAGAAAAAGTGATAATAGTTGCATTTTTTTAATATTATGTTGAGTGCGTCAACAAATTCAGATTTTTGGGAGTGAAATGAGAATATTGTAATTAATATATGCTGTTCATTAAAGTAAAATATCTGGTGTTATTCAATATTTTTCTCTTTGTGTACCCCCGACATGGACTCTATCTACTAACAAGTAATGTGTGTCTCAAAGCCTGATATATATTCTTTCTCTGTGCCATAGAGCTCAATTGTTGACCAAAAACTATTAAAAACACATCAATGAGCCACACTGCACTGGGTGACATGTTCCTTCATTACCATCAACACACACTGAAGTTGATTTTGACCTAATCCCACACACACCGTCCTGCTGACACAAATACTCACAGCACCAAATGTGTTACTATTTCCTCTACTATGTTGTTTGATACAAACTATAGTACCCAGCTGTTTTAGGGAATCACCTGAGACTTTTTTGAAGATGAAATATATTTATGAGATGTCTTCAGAAGAAACCAAAGACTGTGAGCCAAAGACAGGAAGTCAGACAGTATTGAGAGACAGACTAATGATTTTAGGAATTGTTTCTCTAGTTCATTTTGTAATTTTGATAAATCAAATGTATTTATAAAGTCAAACAAGTGAAGTGTAAAACATAAATACAAATAGAAGAAGAGTAAAAACAGAGACAAAACAAGAAAATATAGTCTGATACTTACTTTTATTACAAGAATAACACTGTTTATCCTCGGAGCCTTTAAAACTGCTCTTCTACTCCTCTGCCTTGCCACTAGATATACAGTAGATGCAAGATTACATGCTGAATACACTGATTATATGTGATTACATGCTGAATACATATATTATTTTTTATCATTTTATAATATAGAGCATTTTCCTCAGAACATTTACTACAACACCACTCCACAATATAGCTCTTATTGGATTTAACATTGACATTCCTTCTTGTCAATCACATTGAACTCATACAGAAGGAAAGGAGTCTGGCCTGGTATTAGAAGACATTCACAAATATTCTCAATCTCCATAAAAGCTGCATCAAACACATATCAGCACTGATGTTTGACTTCTTACGTGTTGACAAGCCTTTAACGTCTCAGTGAAATGGTCTTTGAAGAGCATCTTCTCTGACTTTGAGTTCAATCTTGTCCCAATATGATGTTGGGAAAAGCAGCTGATGTGGGATGAAGCTGTGGAAAAATGAAACCCTGCAGTTGCCAGGATCATCCTTCAGAAAAATGTAGCTGCTATTCATTACATTACTTGTGACAAAACGTCCCCACTTTTCAGGAATCTAAACTGTTTCGAAAATGTCTCACATTCTGAAAATGTACCCACTTAACGGGAAAAAAAAAGCCCCCACTTTCCAAAAATGTGGCAGCATGAAACAAATAAAAGTAGATTTTGGATTCTTGGATGCCCATTAACTCTAAAATGAAGCAACATTCATTTATCCACAGAGACAATTACATAATTAAAATGAGATAATGCCTTCATACTGTATCTTTTTCTTCTTTTAAAACCTTCAAAAACTAATTTTCTCAGATCCAAAAGCAGCCAATAAACACCTCTGGCCTGCCTGCCAGTAAAACAAAAAGATAAAATATTCGTTTGAAGTATTGTAAGATGATATGAAGACAGCCATCAGCGATCATTAACCCAGAGTAAAGAATTTCTTCAAAGCTGTAACTGTATTTTTACAGCCCGAAAACCTGTGAAAGACTTCTTAAATAACCTCATAACACAGTTTCTGGACCCAACATAAGACTAAAGTTTAGTTATGAGATTCTGCTAGAAGGATTCCTTTATTTTGACGAGTATGTAATAACAATAAATACTCCTGAATCAACCAGCTCCAGTTGTCTTGGTTAAGGTACTTTTTATTTATGATGGATCGAGGGGTCTAAGCCTCAGAGTTTCCTGTGGGAGGTCTTTATTCTAACCGCTGTGCTGCTGTTCATCATCTCCTGAAGCACAGCAACACGAGACGGGTGAGGGTAATTAGCCAAATACGATACACCTTTGTGAGCTGACCAGTGTTTGGAAAGCCAAAACATGCCAAATGAAAGTTCAATTAACAGTCCAGAGAATATATAGGCGAGAACAAAGAAGAAAAAACTAAATTATACAAGAAATAAACCTGTTTTTGTACATCCAGCAGATAACAAATGTCCCAACTTTTTTCCCAAAAATGTCCCAACCTTCTCCCCTAATATCCTCATCTGAAGTGTCCTCACTTTTACCCAGGGGTGGCCGGCAATGTAGGGTAATTACTGTTCCCTATATTATTGTGCACCAAAATACACTTCGATTATTGACAGAGGCTACAATGTACCGATGTTCCCTAAACGTCTCATATGCAGGCTACTGTTATTGGGACCAATAGACAAAGGTTAAGTCCAGCAACTCCACATTGAAACATGTAACAACATAAGGCCAATGTTTCATAATCAAAGAATACATAATAATCAGAGAACCCATAAGAACGTCACACTATCAGAGCGCTAAATATGTTTTGAATTCATGAACGATTCTTCAAAATCAGAATAGGAAGAGTCGTAGAAACAGCTGTTGCAGCATGTCATGTGTGGTACATGCACCTAATCACAACAAACACCGCTGTTCATGGTTCACAAACAACAACTTGTATCTGTCTGAACCAAGCAAAAACTGCATTTTCTTGAATGGCCACTTGAGGCTCTAAAAGGGCGTCAATCTCCATAGACCCCCATGTTAAAATGCCCAACTCTACAGCAGGAATAAACATGTTTACGGTCTGATACAAAACTGTTTGGTATCTATAGCTAATAAACTGTATATATATTACTAACACTTTTTGATTATATTAAGGCTGTGGTCGCTTTGATTGACAGGTGGGTGCGTCTCAGGCCACGAGCTGTCTGCTCTGCTGCGTGACCTGGGCCCGCCTCAGCTCCACCAACAAGGCCCATTTCTGGGTTAGCCGGGATTGAGATGGCGTCACTGTCAATATGGCGACAGCCGGTGCCGCCCACTCTTAGTTTAACTTCATGAACACTGCGTCCATATTTTATACAGTCTATGGTCTATAAAGGCATACTACTTATGAAGTTGTGCCGCGGGCTAGCAGGAGATTTGTATCCCTGTTTCCACAGTGGCATGAAATGGCTCTGCATTACCATCATTTTGGCTCACAGCTAGTATTTTATTAAGTATTTTGTTAATTCACAGATACTTTCTGAACATAATAACGTTATCCTCCACGGTCATTAAAATGTCCTCCCTTTAACCCCCCGAAAGTGACATACTTTCTCCAAAAATGTCTTGACTGCAACCCCAAAAATGTCCTAATTTATCCCCAAAAAAAATTCATCACTTTCCAAAAAATGCGACAGTATAAAATATAAGAGGTAATTTGAGTTAATCAAATTCTTTATTAATATGTTCTCAATTCAAAAGAGATGATGTCTTCTTCTAATCTAATCAAACACTAGGTCAAAGGCGAAAAGAGTTTGATCTTCCTTGCAACAAAAAGTAGGCAATATTAGCATATTTTCTTCTAACACACAGTTACAAACAACCGGAAGGCTGAAAACCAGGCACAACAACATAATGAACCAGCAATGTTAGCATTGACATTACCATGCCATTAGCATGTTTACAAGCTCCATCTGAAACTGTTCGGTTACAAATAACTGAGAACTTTCTCTTCTTATATATTCTGGCATGTAAAATCTGCCTGACAACAGTTCATTCTCTACAAACAACGATCGTCCCCCGCCTGGATCCAAAATCCTGTTTACCATACAGCGCTGTTTGTCTTTGATCCTCTGTTGCCCTGACCTGCTTTAGATCCTGGTGAAACCACTCATTAGAATATCAAAGTTAATCTATGTTACCACCAAACGCGTCTTCTGAGGGCTGAGTGCAGAGTTTTACCTCCTCTGCAGCAATGCTTCCCAGAGGAGAGCGCTGCGAGTCGCTCTGCAGTGAGGAAACCAAACTACAGAACAACAAGAGAAGAAACAAGAAGAAGGCACTGGTGTTAAAGGAGAGATCAGAGGGAGAAGGCTAAATAAAATATGTTGTGTACTCACTGAGGAATGGACCTTCTGTGGGGTCAGAGGTCGGGACATTTCATGTCATACTGAAAACTTAAAGTGAGACTCAAATACGGTTTAACAAGATACTGAGCTTTTGAAATGTTCAGAGAAATATCAAAGCCTTTAGTTGTGCATCATTATTTGTGAATATTTGAAAAAGTCTGCCGGAGAAAAAAAAACAATGAATTAAATTAATTAAATAGCTAGGTTACACAACACGTTTTCACACACAAACTTAAGCTATAAATACTCTAAAAGCATGTGTGTGTGTGTGTGTGTGTGTGTGTGTGCGTGCATGTGGTACTTTACTGTCACATGCAGTGTGAGTGCTTTAAATCTGTATTAAAATGTTCACAAAAAGTGTTTCTTTTCATTATTTACAAAAGTCATCGTTTCACAAACTCAAATTCGTATTGACCCTATTTTGATCCTGAACTGCAACATACTAATGAATGAAAGTGTTGGGCCGTTAGCATGTTTCCCTCTCAGTCACACACAGGTTCCTGCAGGTTTTTCTCTCTGGAAACTGTAGCAAACACTGGTGAAAAATTTCAACAAGCCTCCAAATTAAAAGGCAGAACATGTCATTTGTACTGGTAAAGAAGGCCAGCTCTGTCCTGGGGAGCCCTCTGGACACTGTGGAGGTGGTGGGAGACAGGAGAATGACGGCCAAGCTGTCATCCCTATTGGACAACATGTCCCACCCCCTCCAGGACACTTTGTCCGCACTGAACAGCTCCATCAGTGACAGGCTGCTTCACCCGCGGTGTCACACGGAGAGATACCGCAGGTCCTTCCTTCCTGCAGCAGTCAGACTTTACAATCACCACGGCCCCTGGTAGACCACCACACATTCAATGTAACACCACTGTTCCTCCACTCATGTGCAATACACCCCGTTACTATTTATTACTATTCTTACTGTGCCTACTTACTTACCTTACTGTGCAATACAATCTCGTGCTATACGAATGTGCAATATTGTGTATTATTGTTACCACTGGCTGCTAGAGTTTTACGCTCACTGTTCACTTACTGTATTACTTACCACTTACTTGTTATTGTGTTTTTTTGTACTTATATCTTGTACTTATACATTCGTACTTAACCTTTATCTGCACTGTCCCTTTGCTGCTGTAGCGCTGTAAATTTCCCCGCTGTGGGACGAATAAAGGTTTTCTGATTCTGATTCTGATTCTGATTGTAACTTCCCTCCAGAAGGACACAAAAGCCACAACCTGCAGGAAGAAATTGTGAAGGGAAGCCACGATCAGGGACGACCCGGTTGGCAGAAAAGATGTCGGCATTGTACATTTCTTCAAACCTGAACCAAAAAGTTTCATAAATGCGTTTCATATCAGCCTCATATCACGTGTTTAATGATGTGAAACAATTGGTTAGGTTTATAAAAAACATCATAGTTTGAGATGAAATAATAACGTAACAACCGTAACTAGCATAAATAATTAACAACTGCCCTCAGCGGACATTCTTACGTTACAAACCTAAAGTTAACTTTGACTTGTGGTTTCACACTTAGTGGACTTTTATTTTTTAAGTTTTCTGAAATGTTTTGTGTAAATATGCTAATGAGCATTCACTTGTGAAATATGTGCTAATTTGCACACATTTCTAGAACACAAATGTGAACATTTGGATAAAGCAGGTTCAACGTTCTTGTTTCATGTTGTTGACTTATTAGAGTCAAAGGTCAGAGGGGATTGTGGACCTCTGTTTGTGTAGGAGCCATGAATCAACTCACAAAGGAATGCATTGTGTTGTAATATTAATATGGATGGTGATGGTTTATATTTTGCTATAGGTCTGTGTTTGTAATATTATCATTTATTGTGTGATGGCGATGTGTTGGTTGAGTTGGGTCACATGACTTATCACCTCTTCACCTGTGTGTAGGGAGGAAGAGCGGGTGAGAGGGTTGCTGTGTTTTTGATCTTTGATAGCTGTGATAGCTGATTATAATTTTGTGCACATTATAATAAATTGATAATTTTTCATTAAATTAAGATTTGTTCAACATACTTTGGGATCTCAGCTAATCTTTTTTGGTAGCGCGTCAGACAAAGCCAACCACCGACCTCAGCCTCTCAGTGACTTGAAGTCCTGGAGCCCTGACACTTAGTATCACTTCATAAATCAGAAAATACTGGCACAGCCTACATTTTTTTTATTTTTGCCATTCTTTTAGGAATAAAATGTTCTATAACTCTGGCTATGAATGACATATGAATAAACCTTTAAGAATATAGATAGGAATGAAACTGGAAAGTTTGTGAGAAAAGGGACTTTGTATAGATATGTATTGTAAAATCTTACACTCCAGGTGAATAGGGCAAAACAAAATGGATATCACCATGAAACTTCTCCGGTTCATTACTGACATTAACACAGTTATTTTTTTTGTCTTAAAAGTTTTCTGAAATGTTATGGTCAAATATGCAAATGTGGCATTATGTAATGCTAACCTTTGGTGAATTTAGAAGAAATCTACAGAATAAATAGTTAGTGAAATAAGCTCCTACATGAGTATTTTGGATGTTTTATTTCCACTAGACTGAAAGAACACCAGTTATTGAAGCGAACTAGCCCCAAAAATAGCCCATCTCAAAATTGACTAGTACATGAAAAAACAATGTTTTTGCCAAAATATTCCATTCAGTTTTCTAGTTTTTTGCAGTAAGAATTGTGTCAGTTAGTTAGTGCAGAGAGTTGAACGAGGTTGCTTTGAGAGTTTTAGTTGAAGGAGAGTTGGATGCTGCAGAGAATCAGGTCAGCAGGAACGTCTTTGATATGCAGATGTTTGGTTTGTTCTTCTGAAGAGAGAATTAAAACCAACAGAAGGGAATTAAAATCACCATCAACTCACTCTGCTGAGGCTTTAAATAAACCCACATAATCATTTATATAAAGTTAGAAATACTTTCATGTCTATCTCTTCTTGTGTCAACTGTTATGTCAACTCTTCATGAGAAAGGAAGAATACTCCTGTTTTTCCATTTTTCAGATGAAAAATGTTTTATTTAAAACATAATCATATTCAATCTATCTTTGCAACAGCCTGTAAAACAGAGTTGGACTCCAGTAAAGGGGGAGATAAGCTGGTGACTTAAAGCTAAAGATAAGAATGAACTTGAGGAAAATGTAATAACACATGTAAATTATATTAATAGATTAGGATTTTACTTCCTGAAATGTGTCTCCTCTGAGTTTTTAATCTAACAAATTCTTCTCTATGATGATTTATTTGAGAGTGCACAGAGGACAGCTGTCCTCTTATTGGCTGGCTTCACCTTTGCCACACACAGAAGCACACTTGGCCCTCTGCATGCTAACGAAGCAGATGAAGCTGATTTTATTGAAGGAGGTAGCTCTCCTGCAGCTTCTTCCTCCTCCTCCTCCTCCTCCTCCTCTCTCACATTAACTCTCTCTCTGCTAAAAGAACATTGAGCTCAGATTTCCTGCAGGAATATAAACTAAAGGAACCTTTCATGGTTCTTCACTTGTTTTTAAAACCTCACAAACAACATATAAGATGCACCTGTAAAACAACTGAAACGCTGCACCAACCGCAAATGCAGAAAGGCGTCAGTAGCTCGGGCCATAGGGGCTTGGCAACCGTAGGGTCAAGTCTGCGAATAGACCAAGTCTAGAGTGTGGACTGATACCTGAAGAGGCGCCCTTGAGCCAAGTTCCCGAGCCAAGTCCCTCCGGACTGCACTACTGCTGCATTTGTGGTGCACCGTGATGTTTCAGTTGATGCAATTGAGACCATATCTTAACGTTGTACCTCTTAAAGATGTGTGACAATTAAAAATTCGAGCCAAATTTTCCATTTCCATTTTTGTAAAATAGAAACCGTTTTAACCAGCACATGTCACACAGGGAACAATCAGCTTGTTACTGGGTGATAGTACCAGAGTCCTACCAAGAAACATGTAAAACAACCATCAACAGTCTGCTGGTTAAACTTCTAACAGTTTTGTGATTCCAGCTGCTTTAAATGGTCTGTTATTGTGCTGTCAATCTGTGATGCAGGAGTTGGACCTCATGACAGCCTCTGTCATATTGGGGGAATAGCATTATTGATTATATGATATCCTGAGATGAGAGACTTTGACTTTAGAATGACTCATTCAGTATATTTTGCATATCAGCAAATATATTACCTTTAACCACAGAAATCCCTTGTTTTCTGACCACCCTCCTTCATATTGGAAGTGGCCATGATTGTGTTGGTGAAAAGCAGTTTCAAACTATGCTACTGTTATGCTTCCTTGTTTTGAATTGCTTCATAATGAGTCCAAGTCATATCAATTTGATTTCCACTTCTTTAGTTGACAGACCTAACTGTGTGGGTATGATTTCCAAACCTGTCCATGACTTTTTTTGTGTTGTCCTTAGTGTTCTTTCCCCACAGCCTTGTCCAGCAGTTTCACCTGTTGAAAAATAAAGGTGCACAATGTCACGCATGCTCTGTGATAATAGAGAGCAAGTTTAGAAGAACTGTAATCGTGTTGGTGTTCAATTTAATTACAATTGCATATATATTGTTTACATGAAATAATTGTTGCTTTTTTTCTTTTCTACTTTCACTAATGACGCCCGCTGTTCAATATTATTTAGTATGGCCTCCAGCTCCTCAATAATCACTTGGGCCCTATTCTCAGAAACCACCCTGTGGATTTGTTGAAAAAGATTTTAAAGGCAACACCTACCAACTTTTGTGCAGGGTACTACATTGCTGTACACGTTTCAGACAAATCCCTCAGTATAAAAGCTATAATTTACTTGCTTTGGACATCGGGAAGACAATTTTTGAGCCTTTGCTACCTGTAAAGATTGATGGAGAAATAGAAAAAATAGGGATACTGTGTGATACTGAACAAAATGTCTTTGGTGGCACTGGTACCAGGGACAATGTCTCTGTTTAGGAAAAAATAATATATGTACTATATAATGTAATTATATAATGTATAATAATATATATAAATATAGGAATATCACATGGGTATAAAAAAAATACTTGTCATACTATGTCACTTATTACTCACATGAAGGATTGGCTTTATCCTGTGTGTTCTTGTTCTTTCCCAGTGAGCAACTTCAGTCCTCATCAATTGAATGATGAGGCAATAAGTTGAGTATACTGTATAGGTGGCATAGGAGGCAGCGTCTATAAATCCTGTTAAAGTAGTTTTATGATACAGCACAATATAAATGGATAGCGATCACTCAAAGCGCTTTACAACACATGTCAGCATTCACCCATTCATACAGAGTCACAGGCTGCCATACAAGGTGCCACATGCTCATCAGTAGGTAGGTAAACTCTCATACACTCACTCACACACCGTTGGCCATCGGGAGCAATTTGGGGTTCAGTATCTTGCCCAAGGACACTTTGACGTGTTGACCGCAGACCACTGACCTTCCAACTGGTGGACAACCACTCCACCTCCTCAGCCACAGCCGCTCCAAATAAACTCACATAGGACAAAATACTCTTTTCTAGGGCAAGGTTGAGAGCCATAACCTGGCAAAAGAAAACAATGGGTAATAACATTTCCCAAAGAAACAATGACATTAGCATCAATTTGCATGCAAATGCTACTGTGTACATTGTAAACAGTGAACATTGGTCCATACCAAGTCTGCGCAGTTGTCCACAAAGTTATTCAGGAGGTTTGCCTCATTCTTCTGAACATCAGACTCTAGAAGAATGAAATGCCCAAAGTGGAAAATTACTGGCCCTGTGTACAACAGAAACTTGCGGATCTCTGTTGCCTTCCAGTGATCCACTTCATGAGAAGAGCAAGGTTGTCTTGAAAGCTCTAAGGATTCTAAGGATAATTGCTGAGCGCACAGGACTCCAGCACTGCTGAGAGGGGATTGTTTTTTCTTATGGCCTGCGTAGTGGACCTCGACGAGTTCCGCATCTGACCTGGAATCACAAGTGTGTTTTGAGAGGTAGATGACCTTTCTCTGCACACTGATTGTAGGTGCCACAAACCGCTCATACTTTTGGAATCAATTATGTACAATAATGTACTTTAAGTTTTTTTTAAAAATTTAAATACAGTAATACATGTAATTACAAAGTGTGTGTAGCGTGACGCACCACGTTTGTTAGCTTGTTCCCCTTAATTTCCTAGACCAAGTCCTGAACATGGTCCTCAACAGGCTTGGGCTTCTCTATCGCAAAAATAGTGCTACCAGGTTTGGTTGTGAATTTTGTAATGATGCCAATATAAACCAAACATTTT
>CALSBV010010269.1:28578-40538 GCA_943590825.1 Bovichtus diacanthus
ACTGCATGTGGGGTGGATAGTGTCCGGGCATCTTTGGGGAGGTGTTTTCTGAGAACAATGTCAATTTCTGTGTGTTCTGTTTTGTGTCCGTGACCCAATCAGCCAAGGCTTTGGCTAAATTTGGAACTTCATCTTCAGTATCTGTTTCTGTAGCAACAAGATCTGGTTCAGAGTCACTTAAATTAGGATACGCAGTATATCCAAAATTAGCTCCATCACCCTCATAGTCAGATGACACCTTTTCTATGGAAGAAGCAAAACCCTTGTGTGTGGGAAAGACACTGTGTAGATCACCCCTCGAGTGCAGACGTGTCAGACCGCTTGTGTACCAAAGTGTTGGAACCCTCATTAACAGATGTGTCAGAACCCTCATGGGCAAAGGATCCCTCCCCTCCACCTGTTTAGTTGAGTTGAATATTTGTCTTTTGTTCCCTCCATTTTGCAAATAATCCATGATTGTTTGAGAACCTGTTAAATTACTGCAATGTAAAATTAAGTTGAGTGAGATGCAGCTTGTATTGAGATTGAGATCCATCAATGGTTGCTATATCTTTGAGCAAATTTCTGTAATTTCCATATGACATAAGTATAGGTATATAGATAAATATATCTCCATTACAAAGTAGCATACTCTATATTGTTTGTATGTTGCTTTATGCATGGATGGATTACTAAACGGGACTACCGGTCACAGGCACAGGGGCCAAAAGTGTCAGAGAGTCCCCTGGCCTTCACATACAAAATGTCACTCAAAGAGACTCCTACCGGTTAGGAAGAGACTCAAAATGGCCACAAAGAGACAAATACTAAAAAGAGACAAAAACAACTACAAAGACAAACAAAATTACCACAAAGAGACACAAAATGACTGCAAAGAGACACAAAACCAAAGCAAAAAGTGGCCCAACAACTAACAAGTCTATGTGTCTTGCTCGTCTATGTGTCTTGCTCGGAGAGGTGGTGGGGCCTTTTGCATTTCTATGCCCAGGTGTCCATTGTCTCATAATCCACCCTTGGCTGTTTGCCAAACAACCTTGTAGCCCGCCTCATTTTCTGAAGTGTATTTTAGATGAGTCTTAAAATAAAAATGTATAGCCCACAGCTACAACCCATAAAGCATGTCCCATTAGCAGGCCATCATTACACACACATGCGATGAAAAGAGTCATCTCTGTGAAACTTGCTCCTTTTAACTTGTCTGACAGGATATGTTGGGACTCTATTTAGCTATTGAGCCTGATCAAATTGTTTATTTTGCATTAGCTGTCACACAGGTGTTTCTACTCACCTCCCAATTATCTGCTGTCAGTCCCTGCTCCGCTCCGCTGAGCTCCCCCTCGAGTGTAAGATCATCAATACAGTCGTAAAATACAGTCGTAGTTACTTACTTTGTGCTGTCATGTACATTTATGGCAGTAAGTAATACATGCAAAACAAATTAAAATACACACATAATGTAAAACAGTTCATGCAGGTAACCCAGGCAAAAGCTGCTCTAAAGCAACAAACATCAAAGAACAATTTTTAAAACGAGAGAGAAATTCCAAAAAGATTACAGAGAGGGTTTGTTATTTTGTAAAAAAAAAAAAAACCTTTGAGGAACAGCTTGGATACAGTTCATTTTTTCTTATTGCAAAGCACAGCTATTCAATTGTCACCAAACTCAATACTAAATGACTCGGATTGAGAATGCAGTGAACTAAAGCACTCACCTACATGTGCTTACCCACCACCACGGCCACGCCGTTCTCTCGTGCACGCCCATCAATATAAAGATTTAAGGAAAAATTTCACTTGTGCATATATTTTTTGTCATGTTTGAGCACATGCTTATGTGCAAATACAGAGAGCCAAGTGCAACAATATACACTGTGAATTAAAGATTACCCAGTGCAAATGTTTGTGGTCACGTTAAAGCACAGATTTATGTGAACACTTGCATGCATGTACATGTGCACACCCATATTCCCGTGCACGCCCACACCCCGCTCATCAACCTAGGTTCATGTTTGAAATTAAACAGAGTTGGCATAAATACCTGAATGAATTGCATGCCAACTTCTATATATATAGTAGATCATAAAAAAGCTGCATATGAACATACACACAGAATAGATAAATATACTATATAATATCCAAAAGCAGAAATACATGCATTGTTAGCTGCCTATCTCTGCAAGTTAGTCTGGGCCCCACGCTGTATCCACATGGGATCAAAACACTGGCCTCAAATTATAATTAAAATTTCCCCTTTTATTGTTGGATGAAAAATGTACGAAAATATTAGCCATAGTCATTTTATCAGGGGGCTCTAGGCTTAATATTAGGGGGGCACTGTTCCAACTTACCTCCCTTACGGCTGCCATTGGATTAGCTATGATTCATACACCAGTCTGAAATCGATGTTAGTCTATAACAAAGTTTAAAAAACCTTGTAAAACTTGGTCCTCGCAAAGATAGAAGTACAATAACATGTGCGTGTGTGTGTGTGTGGTTCTGAGATCCAGGAGATCTGGAGCAGCAGGGTCAGCAGGGGGCTTATTCGCTGAGCTCTATCTAGGGGAAGTAGCAGCTTGGTGTGTTCAGAAAAGAGCAAGACCCCCTGTCTAACAGAGGTGTCTCCGTCAGTCTGTCTTTCTCTGATAACGTGAACAGAAACACAGAACATTCAAACACCTTAGAGCTGCCTTGCTTCATGGCATTTCAGTAGCTGCTCATAGCAAATTGAATTCATCCACATTTCACAACTCTTCACGACCTTTGACTTCCTCTCTGCTGTGGAAAAGAGGAAGGATCATTTCCTCAAATGCACAAGACAAAGGAATAAAAACTCAGCACAGCTCAGATGTGTTTTTCCTGCCTTTTTCCTCTAATTTTGTTGTTTTCCTGCAGATCAGCTGGTGGGGTTCTCCCCGGGGAAACAGCAATCTGAAAGGAGAATTCAACACAAGTGTTTCCCTGCAGGGATCAGCGGAGGTACACATGTTATTATTAGAATATATTCAGTACAATATGTGAATTCACACACACACACACACACACACACACACACACACACTCACACTCACACACACACACACACACACACACACAGTTTGTACAGTAGCTATAATCTGCTTTCAGGCAGAAGGTGGAGGGACTGATGACCAGAGGCTCCAAAATAGAAAGTCTTAGCAGCATTTAGAGCTTTATTGTGACCCAAAAATTAAAAATGGAAGAAACAGTTAAGCCAAAGATATAATTTTCTTTGTCTGTGCTCTTCAGCAGAACGGCTTCTTCTGGTTTATAGTTTTTAGAGCATATGCAGATAATGTCTTCGGCCTTCACTGTGTGTGTACACTTTACAGCAGCTGTTCTCAAACTGCCAAATGATTAGATTAAATATAAAAAATATTTATAGTAATGTACAAAGCTAGTAATTTGATAAAAGATTAAAAAAAACATCAAATTAAAATGCATAATGTCAATCAGTAAGACAACCCTGCACCAGTAAAAGCCTACCCTCTCCAGCTGTGTCTCATTAGTGTCTGTCTCTATATACAGTATACCTCTCTTTTTTCTTTGTCGTGTCCCCTCGTGTTCCTGCTTGTTCGTGCTCGGTTTGTGTTTCTGTTTTGCTTGTTTGCCAGTTTGTTTATTTATTGTTTTTTGTAAGCTTTTAATAATAAAGCTCTCTTTTTGTTAACTTGGTACTGTTATCTGCGTTAGGGTTCTCCTCGTTACCTTACCCCCCTTAAACCGCGACACCATGAATACATTACATTTGGATTCCTAATGGCAGACTGATGGGTGAGGGTCAGCAGAATATTTATTTGTGTCATTACAGCTGACAGTGGCATAACACATTAACAGCCCAGTTTACATTTCTCCTTTTTTTGTCAAGTTGTGTTTTGTCTCATTTATTTTATTTTTTAATAATCAGAAGTGTGCCTTAAGTTAGAAAAGGTTGTGAACTCCTGCTTTAAAGGATTTTTCTTTCATCCCAAGTCTCTTATTTGATATTTCCTCGTTCCTCGCTTGAACCGGAAGTCCTTCTGGTGCCATCTTAAAGACCGTCCCAAAGCTTGTTTCTGCTCAGAGGAGCGAAGATACACGAGAGTAGCTGCAGCTTATCAAACTGATCTGATACATCTCAACATCACTGGAGTTTCATACAGTGAAGAAAGATAACACAATAAACTCAAGTGCATCACTACATGTTTTTACAAATGTGAAAAAAATCGGTTAATCTAAACAACAGAACGGACCGCAAACAACTTTATTGAAAGTTTTTTCTCTTCATGATCTGTTATTTCTCCCGTTAACCTTTATTATGGATACAATTCAATTCGGAGCGTCTGTCTGTCATTTTTATTTAATCGTCATTTCCATTTAGTCACATGAGGCTGATCATTCCTGAGTGTCAGGTTTCATATGAATTATGTATTTTCTCTGAAACAATAAGCCTAATAACAAAATGTCCGGTGTTCAATAGACACCATATCATATACTGGGTTATTAAATAATGAATTCACAATCAGAATATTTATAAATATTGACGCAAATAAAGCATAAATACTATAAAGGCTTTCTGTCAGTAGTAAAGGTCCCTGAGCCTCTCAGCAGGACACAGTAATAATATAAAGACAGACTGCAGCTTGTTATTCATGTGCAGGTGTGTGTTAGTAATCACGCCAGAGCAGCCTGCTACCTGTCTGTCTTTATTAATATTAGCACAGTGCACATGTGAGCAGACACAAACTCCATCAACAGTCTCTACAGATGTTACAGCCGACTGGCAGCTGACCAGCTGAGATCAGAAACAGACGCTTCAGAGGAAACTAATTTCCTCGTTTCCTCTCTCCTCGTATGATTTCTTTGCGTCTCTCCATGTGTCCCCTTTGGGAAAACACGCAAGTGAGGGACATGTGGATGCAATTTAAGAGACTCGTGATGTACCTATTATAACACGTCATAGTGGGAACAACAATGAAATGAAACTTCAACAAACTTGAATACTTGTCACCAGCTCTAGTCAACTATCCGATCAGCACACAGCTTTTCATATCTGGACTTCAGAGAGACAAATGATTGCTGCAGCGAGGGAATGAGAAACAACATGTGTGTGTGTGTGTGTGTGTGTGTGTGTGTGTGTCTGCACATTTGGTTTTGTCTGAACTGAATGTGTGTTTTTTTTGTGTGTGTCCATCCTGCAACCAGCATGCTGTGGAGGAGACAAACAGTGCCTAGTGTTGAGAAGTAATTAAACTGAGCTGTGTGTGTGTGTGTTTATGTGTGTGTGACAGTGTGTGCTAAGTGTCTGGTCTTGTGTAATTATGCTGACACCTCCAGCTAATGCTGTCATGTCAGTGTGAATTCACTGAACAGCAGAATGTTGGATGTGTGTGTGTGTGTGTGTGTGTGTGTGTGTGTGTGTGTGTGTGTGTTCATTCACTTATGAGCATTGAGTGTGATGTAGTGGTTGCGCTGGCAGTGTTTTGGGGTTTTGTTTAGGGCCTGACTATGACAGTGGTGAGAGTGAACCAAAATAGTCAAGTTAACCAGAATTAAAGGTTAAAGTTTAAAACTTAAGTAATCAGCTGTAATCGTCTCGTATAACTAAAATTTAACCAAAAGAAAGAAAAGGTTATATATTGTCAACTTGCTATGGTTCCACAAATTGAATACACAACTTGTTCCAGTAATATGGAAAAACTATACACGAGCACCATAAATGCACAGCGAGAGTTTCTTCAGTGTTGCATTGATCATGGGTGATGATGCCAGTTATGCCCATGATACCTATACAATGGTTATTAAATGGGTTCAGCAGGCCCTGGGGTCAGGATCTTGTCAACTTGACAGATACAGTCTGTGCGGGCTGTGCTGTTTTTGTTTTTTATGTTCACTGCCATGATGGATTTCCCTGCCTTATTGCAAGTATCCAGGGTCAGGAGAGGGCGCGAGTGGAAAACCCACTGCTGCAACTTCTGTTCTCATAGACCAGGGGTCGGCAACCTTTACTATCAAAAGAGTCATTTTGTTTGAATAAAATGTGTCTGGAGCCGCAAAACATATTTGATAACACAGCTTATGAATTGTATATGTAGTTATACTACATTTGTTGCATTTACATGTATGAAATTACAGACTGACAATAAAGGAAACTGAGATTGTATTGCAATTTTGACCTGTTTTAACAAAAGGAAAACACCAAACTCTTTTGAAGAGGAGGAAAAACACTGGCATGTTTAGGGCTACTTTGAAATAAAATGAAACATGCCTATGAAGGCCTATTTGAGTCCTTCCCATATTTGTTGAATAAAATAAAATAAAATTAATCTAATAAAAAAAATACACAAAATAATAAAATATATAATATACAAATGAAATTAATGAAAAAAGTAGCCCACTTTGAAATAAATAAAACGTTATAGCTGCAGCCTAATAGCTTTAAAAGAGTAAACATTAAAAAAATAAGCCAGTTTGTATTTAATTATGTCCGTTTCAGTGTTTTCATCCACATGGTGGTGGTGTGTATTTTTTTGGCTTTTAAACAATTCACAACAGCCTCACAAATGTCCTCCACCTGTGTTTAGCCTTTCAGCGAGATCACCTCAATGATTTCTCTCTGCACATCGCAGTGCGCGCATCACACAGCGTGCAGTTCACACACCTGCAGAGCAGTTCTGTGTGCAGGAGCTGCAGTGATGTCCTCAGTGTATGTCTGGTGATGTTTGTTGCCATTTTAATGGCCCTGTCCATGACGGTCTTTGCAGAAAGAGAGATGTCTCTAATTTTCTGAACAACTTCATGTTTGTTTTTGAAGTCCGAAGATAAATGCTGTGATATTTTTAAGAATGATTCTTTCATGTATTCTCCATGTGTGAGCAGCTTTCCACGCCTCACTATCTCCTGAGCGGCCACAGAACTAGCAGCGGTCATTATTTCTTGAAAGTATGTTTGCTCTCTTCCGCTTCCAGGAGCAGTTCAGAAATCGCTCTTTTTCGCGCATCTCCAGCTTTGTACTTTTCAGCAAATGCTGTATGTTTGGTTTTTGTTGTTTGCTAATTTCTCAACACATATCAAGCACACAGGTAAGCCAGCATTGTTGGCAGTGAAAGCAAATGTATCTATCCACGCAGAATTAAACTTTTTTGGTTTTATCCACGGTTAGTTTACCGAGCTCGGCTGGGGTCGAAAACTCAAGAATGTGTGTGTGTGTGTGTGTGTGTTTCTGACAACACACAACAACACAACCTGGTAGAAGTTTGTTCCAGTTGGTTCTTTGTGTTCAGAGCCGCTGGTTGTTTTCAGTTCTCAGACATTTTGATAAACTTTTTAAACTTCTCTTCAGCCGGAGTTTTCTTCAGATACTGTCAGTTACAACCATTTGTAATGCTGTTGCTCTTGTTGCTTAGTATTCAGACAGTTGGTCTCTAGATGAATATGTAGTGTAGATACATTTAAAAGGCAGAGATTTCAAAGTTTTAGCTATCAAATCTTTTAGATTTAAGTCATCAAAATATATTGGTTTATTGCCAACAGGGTTTTGAATGCTTTATTGGAGGGAATTAAAATTAGTGTTTCTAAAGCTTCAGCTATGATGTTTGTTAGCTACAGTTATTTTCTATATGTTAAAGATTAATGCAGCTAGCACATACTTTTGGCCACTTTCCTTCAGTAAAAAAGGCTGACAGTGATATTTATTACAACTGCTACTGACTAGGGTACAGTCTCTCAGGGCTGCCGAGAGCTCTCGGCACGTGGGCTGCTCTCCTGTCTGCTGGGAGGGCGAGACAAAGGCGCAGGTGGTTTTCCTGTTCTGGCCACTTTGGATTTAGTCCATTAAAACAAACTAACACAAGATGCCATCACACGGACTGTTCAGCCCCTGGTTAGTGCCGCAGCATACACACAGTTGGGTTAAGTAAACTATAGTCCAGACCTGGGCATTGTACAGCCCCCGGGCCCCATCCGGCCCTTTGGCTGTCCCTGACCGGCCTGCGTGAGGACAATGGTAATAGGAATCAAACGTAAATAAGTGTACATCATGCACGCAATACAACTGCCCATTGTATTTGTTATGAAGGCGACTGCGATTCTTTATTTATTTCCGTACGTTCATGTGTGTGGCCAACGTTCGCACCTTCACTGTAATATTTTGGCGAACAGACGTTTATGATAGAAGTGAGTTAGCTGTTAGCCCTCAAAAATGTCAGCTCACTTTTAAAAAAGAGAGACTGACACAGAATGTAGAGTTTTTAACAAAACATGGACTTCTAAGTATTTATTTACTGAAGTCAAAAGTAAAGCCGTGTGCTTAATTTGTGGAGTACAGATTTCTGTGTTTGATTTGAATCGCCATTACGAGACATAACACGGAGAGAAATAAAAGAACTTGAACAGTTCTAATATGTGGGAAATCTGAGTCCGTTATACAGCCCAGTTACTCATCTTTGTACGTGAGATAATGGAAGACTTTGAGATTAAAGACTGCTGAACAAAAACAAATGTGTCTGGATTGATTCTGCAGCATCATAACCCTCCAGAGAGGACATGAGCAGGAGGAAAGGAAGTATGTTAAAGGAGACAGGGAATGAGAGAAGTTAGGATGGGAGCGATGTTGAGGATGAATAGTGCTAATCAGAGCAGAAAAACTGTAACAGCAATTGACTCGTTAGTGTTCAAAAACCTGAAAATGTTCCAACACACACACACACACAGACACACACACACACACACAAACACACACACACACATCTTCTGTCTTATCGCTGCCAAACAACAATGGGTGGAAAATGTGTGTGTGTGTGTGTGTGTGTGTGTCTGTGTGATTGACATGTAAATCTACAATGACTATAATCAGCTGGTCGTGGATGAAGAACACACTGGTTAAAAAATAACATGATCTTTTATGTTAATTGGTTGCAAAGAAAAATACTTTGTAACTCAATGTTAAATAAACTTTTTTTTCAAATAAACTAACTATTTATCAGCCTAGTCTCCTAAAACATTACGATGAAACAAAACTGCATTGTCTATTACGTTTCAAAGGAAACTTATTTTGTCGTGGGTTACGTTGTTTTTTGACGTCACAGATACATTTTGTAATCAAAGACCACGGAAGTCTCCTCATGGAGGAGGACGGGTGGAGGAAGGGGACGGACACCCAGGAAACAGCTGTCTACGTTGCCTTTTTAAAATGTACATGCATAACTTAATTAACGTAACAAACATACTTATTTTGAGCCAAATCATGATCTTTTACTAAACATAACCAAGTAGTTTTGCTACGTTTTTTGTCTTGTTGTCTTTCAGTTAACAACTTTAACCACGTGTTCAGAACTGCACCTGTAATCTTGGAGAAAATACATTTCCCTCTAAACGTAATTCAGAATGCAGTTTAGTTGTATGGGAACATCATCTTGTAGGGTTGCTATCTATACACGTCTGTTTGAAATGGACAACTCCCAACACTCTTCTGCTGTTTGAATGTTTTTCCAGACGGGTCTCATTCCCAGGGCTTCAGATACCGACGCACAAAGCACCCTGCAGCTTCTGTATGAGACTCGTTTGGACTGAGTAGAGTTTGACGGCATCATAATGGAACTCAACTGAACCTTGGTTCATGCTGGCTCTATGTGCAGCGGTGCAACAGCGGTGCAATGTGAATATAGATCACAGGTGTGGTTACTATTAAATACAATCCCAACCTCACGTCATAATGACAACTCACACACACACACACACACACACACACACACACACACACACACACACACACACACACACTGTGTCACTTTCCTTTCTGATATGTCTTGAGAAAGGCCCTTGTGAGCGAAGCATTGATTCTTTTAATAAATCAATGCAGAGGTGATAAAAGTGTGTGCTGGATTTTGTTCTCTGCACCACAAAGAAGACAAAATAAGTGGTGTGCGTGTTGACTTCTATTCTTGATAAGCACACGCCACAACAAATCTGCACCCGAAGACAGCTTGAGTAGGGTTTTTAATAAGACAGAAATATAAAAAATTAAGGAATTGTGTTGGTCACAATTCCTTCATTTTTGTGGTAACATATTTCAGTAATTAATGCACACAAAAGCGTTGTGTTGAAGAGATAAAAAAATTAAAAAACTGAGTAAGCGAGCAGTCTCATGTGTATAGAGGTCTGTATGGTTATACTATAGAAGCCTGGTGTTTTTTTCAGCTGATTTAATGTAAAAGTTAAAATGGTAAAAATGTTCTGGTGCAGTACTGCGGATCAACATATCAGTTGTCTTCAGATGCTGCAGGGACCTAAATACAGGATAAAGCTGCTGTGAACAGCAGAGACTGCAAGAATCACTCACATCCATCCTGCTTTAACCACATGACACAATTCTTTCGGTGCCAATTTTGTGCTAATTGAAATAAATATTTAGCATTAATCTATTTGTAGCAGCACGTCTGCAGCTATCTTTTGTTTGAAACACAGGCACATGATAAAGTCACCTACTGTATCAGGAGCCTACGTGACGCTCTAGTTTTCACTGCTGTTGCTGGCCTGCAGCTACGAGTGCATCCCCACTCATTTCTGGAACACAGAATCAACACAGAATTGTTGTTGCATTATCACCATAGACTTTTGCATTCATCCCTTTGTTATTTTTAGTCCCTTCTTTCCATATCTGTTAGTAATCTCTCTCGGAGGATTGGCGTTCGATATAATTTCAATAAATATGAATCCTTTCACATCTCATATTAAATCTAATCTGATCTTTCTCCTTTACTTTTTGTTAACATGTTTTTCACTGTACTTCCACATTTGTATGTTTTATGTGACATATTCTATTATTTGGCCCTTTTCAATATTTACTTTATATTTGTTTCATTTCATGATGCCTGTTTCATTTTCTCCATCTGCACTTCAAGGTGTGTGTGTGCTTTCTATCAGACATTCCCTTCCTTTATCTCTTTCTCCATCAATTTGGTATCTTTTTACTATTGTTACTTCTCTCAATTGTCAATTATTTATCTCCCTCCTTTCTTCCTTTCATCCTCCACACTTCAACCTCCATACCCTCTTTTCAGTGATTTCATGTTCAAAGTCAAGGTCGAGAGGCGACGGGGCGGACGGAGATTAGCAGAAGAACTACTGGAGGGTTTGAACCTCCCAGAGAGCAGAGGAGGAGGAGGAAGAGGAGGAGGAAGAGGAGGAGGAGGAGGCAACACAGAGGGATGTGGAAACAGAAAAGAGGTGATGTAAAGAGATGAAGCAAAATGTTGTGTGTGCTTCCTTTGTTTGAGAGGAGGATGTGAAAATGCTTGTGTTGTCAGAAAACTGTCGCTCCTCTTCTTCTTCCTCACCACCTCTTCAGTAAAGACCTGATATTTTCAGAAATGGAAAGAATTTCCTGCAGTAAGTGTTGTATTATCTGCATTTTTGTGAAGTTGGGAGGAGAGAAAATATCAATAAAACAATGAAGCACAATTAAGTCATTATGTTTAGATGTGGTCAGCCCTTTTAACATCTAATCAGTAGCAGCAATAGCAATTTTAGATATCAACAATTCCTCTTTGACTGGATAGAATCCCAAGCCAACATATCCATAATGTCATTCTGTCTAGTATTCAAGGATTCAAAGATCATTTATTGTCATTCTGCAACAAACAAAGCAGTTGACCATTTGTGCTACACAAGAAAAACAAGACAAGACAAAACCATACAAAACAAAAACAGTAATGTGTCGTGTTCTTATAATTTGAAATGGAGATCTGCAGAAATCAATTGCGGAAAACTTCTCTTAAAGTAAACGATATTTATTCGATGATGATGTTGATGAGCATTACAAAAGTACGCAGCTGCGGTCCGTCCTATTTCACCGTTCCACAGACCACATTAAAGTAGTTACTCTGTCTCACGGATTCACAGGACAAGGCCCGATCTAAGGTTTTACAAGATCTTTTATACCTGCCGCCTTTCAGGTATAGTCTTCT
>CALSBV010010269.1:50538-61444 GCA_943590825.1 Bovichtus diacanthus
GAGAGGGCTCGGACAGGGGCCTGGGAGAGGGCTCGGACAGGGGCCTGAGAGACGGATCGGGCAGGGGACTGAGAGACGGATCGGGCAGGGGACAGAGAGGGCTTGGGCAGGGGACTGGGAGAGGGCTCGGACAGGGGACTGGGAGAGGGCTCGGACAGGGGACTGAGGGGACTGAGAGAGGGCTCGACCAGGGGACTGAGAGGACTGGGAGAGGGCTCGGACAGCGGACTGGGAGAGGGCTCGGACAGGGGACTGAGGGGACTGGGAGAGGGCTCGACCAGGAGACCGAGCGGACTGGGAGAGGGTGTCAGCGGGATCAGGGGTCTGTCGCATCTCGGAGACAGCGGGATCAGGGGTCTGATGCAGCTCGACAACGGAAACAGGGGACTGACGGCCAGATTTGGAGTTCTTCTGACCACCTCTGGGACGGCCGGATCTCCTCTCCTTAAGCCTGGAAGCTCTCTAAAGACTCCGAGGCCCTCCCAGGGCCAGGCGAGATCCGAGAAAAAGGTCAGAGTCTGGAGCAGGGGTGTCGAGAAAGGCCTTGAGATAGTCCGGCAAAGAGCTAAATAATCAAGGCTTCTCCACCACTTCTGTGGGCCATGCTAATCGCCACCCCTTTGAGCTCCCTACAGGGGGCTCTCTTCCACTGCTCGATGAGGCATATCAAAGTGAATGAAAGATCCTTCATCTCCTCGTCAAAATTATCTGCTAGGTCCATCTTGTGGCCAGTTCGTACTATCAAGGGTGAGGTAATGAGGGGGACCCAAACGCAGATAACCGAAGGAGAGTTTAACAAAAAGAGCTTTATTCAAAAGATTAAAAAAAAAAAAAAAACACTACAAACTGAAAACACAAACCATGAAAGGAACGAGGGAACACGAGGAAACACGGGGGGAAACACAGGGATCAAAAACATGGGAGTTTGACCTAGCGGCAAACCGAGTAGGGATCAGGCATAGACGGAGTCAGGTAACGGAAACAGGATTGAGGAAGCCGGGGAATCAGGAACTCGGGGAACAGGAAGATGGGAATGGCGCTGGAACTCTCGACATGAATGAACGAAGACGAACTGGCAACAAGGGACAAATTCGCAGGGAGCCACATACTATCCCACCTCCTTATCCATGGTGGACCAACAGAAAAACTGCTTTAACACAAACATAGTCCGTTTGACCCCTGGAGAGGGCACAAACAATCAATTCTGGGGGCAGCCCTCCTGCACCGGGTTACTAACATTGGCCTGTTGGACTTTGTCTTCAATGGCCCAGGTGACAGCACCCACCACACACAAAGGAGGCAAAATGTAAGAAATGTTTTCGTGTCCCTCCAATCAGTGATGCCACTTTGACGGCTAACAACTCCCGATTTCCCACATCGTACTTCCACTCAGTAGGGGAAAGCCTCCGGGAGAAGAAAGCACTGGGGTGAAGCTTGTTGGACCCACTGGAACGTTTGGAGAGAACATCACCAACTCGTCTGAGGCATCCACCTCTACCACAAACTGCCTGCGTGGGTCTGGGAGAATTAACACTGGGGCAGTGGGGAAAGCCTTCTTGAGCCTCAGGAAGGCTTGGTCAGCCTGACGGGTCTGCTAAAGCTTGGCATTAGGAGAAGTTAAAGCATGCAGGGGCGCAGCCACAGTACTGAAGTGTCTGATAAAACATCTGTAAAAGTTAGCCAACCCCAAAAAACACCTGCACCTGCTTGCGGTTGGCCAGAACAGGCCACTCAGAGACAGTGTCCACCTTAGCTGCATCCACCAGGAGACTCGCCTCAGACACAATGAAGCACAAAAAAAGACACAGCAGACACGTGAAACTCACATTTCTCGGCCTTGACGAAGAGCTGGTGATCCAGGAGGCGCTGGAGGACACCTATGGCATGCGGCACAGACGGCCGCATATGCCGTCTGTGGGTCCTTTCATCAGGAGAGAAGATGAGGATGTTGTCCAGGTAAAAAAAACACAAAAATGTTAAGCGTGTCCCGGAGAACATCGTTGGCTAGAGCCTGAAAGACAGCCGGGCATTAGTGAGGTCGAAAGCCATTACAAGATACTCATAGTGCCCACTGGGAGTGTTAAAGGCAATCTTCCATTCATCCCCCTCCCTTATTTTCACAAGGTGGTATGAGTTTCTAAGACCTAGTTTAGAGTAGATCTTAACACCTTGTTGTAGGTCAAAGGCTGAAAACATAAGAGGAAAGGGATACCTATTCTTGATAGTTACGTCGCTAAGACCCCGGTAATCGATGCAAGGAAGAAGGGACTTCAAAACAAAAGAGAGAAAAAAGAATCCGGCTCCTGCAGGGGAGGATGAAGGACGAATTAAGGTAGCCAGAGAAGTATCCACATAGTCCTGCATCGCCTGTCTCTCCGGAGCAGACAGGGAAAAGAGCCGACCGGGCGGTGAGGTGCCTGGTAACAAGTCTATAGCACAATCATACACACGGTAAGGAGGCAATGAGGTGGCTCTGGTCTTGTTAAAACATTTTTAAGATCATGGTAGCACTGAGACACTTTAGAAAGGTCAGGGAAATCAGGGTCTGAAGAGTCTAAATCAACCTTAACAGGAGAAGGAGCTCGTAGAGAGGAATTGGACTGAAAACAGGTCTTAAAACATTCCTCCCGGCAAGCAGTAAATTGTCCAGAAGACCAGTCTATATGGGGGTTATGCAAGATAAGCCAGGGGTATCCTAAAATGAGTGGGTACTGAGGGGACCGGAATAGGTGAAAACTGAGAGACTCAATGTGTTTGTCAGGGAACGTTAGCTGAAGGGGTCGAGTGTGGTGAGTTACTCTGCAGAGGGATGAGGGATACAGAGGAAGAGGTGAGAGTAATGTTTGGAAGGGAACCAAAGGGACTTACTGAACCAGTAGTGAGGCTCACCAGCGTCCTCATTCTTACTGGTGAGCCCGATCTTTTATGGGGAAGAAGGCGAGTCTCTCTCTCTCTCTCTCTCTCTCTCTCTCTCAACCTCTCAACCTTTCCCTCAACCTCTCTCTCAACCTCTTGTCAATCTTGATAGTCAGGGAAATAGGAGTCCAAATCTGCTGGCAACTCGAGGGGTTAACTGGTCCTTTAATGGACCAGACAAACCATAGATAAAGGCATTAACAAATGTCGATTGGTTCCAGTCACTGTTCGCCGCCAGGGTACGGAACTTAATAGCGTAATCAGAAACTCTCTGCTTACCCTGGCAGAACCATTAACCAGGATCCTACTATTCATCATGTATACAGATATGAATAACCCGATTTCTCTGTTGCTGAAGCTAAAATCATCATCATCATATTTGATGTGATTGAGTGTGGTTCTCACTCAGAGTATAGGCCACATTTACTGATTATTATAGTCTATATCAGCATTTTGTAACCCTTTATATACAGTGTAAGTTATGTGAGACGAAGGAGACACACCTCTAGTTCATCATTTATATGTTTATTATCTAGTTTATTAAAACACTCAACAGTGCAGAGAAGATGTAGAATAATGTCTGACAGTGAAACAGAGGTCAGAAATGTTATATCAGCAGACTGTTTGTAGTCTACTGGTCTCTTCATGAGCATTACAGTGTTCTTTTAGAAGCTCTTAATAGGCCATCAGCCATTTCCAATATAAAAATCGTACTTTTTAATAGTACATTTAATTTGGGGGAAATACAGCTAAAAAAGCAATACTAGGTCTTATGGCATGTTTTGGTAAAAAGTAAGCCGGTTTAAATCTTTTTTTGTTTTTTTTTTTAAGCCAAAAAGAGGCTGGTCTCTGCAACGTTTCAGTCTGTGCTAGACTATGGAGATGTCGTTTATATGAATGCATCGTCTCAGTGCCTTAATTCTCTGGATACCGTCTATCACGGTGCATTTAGATTTATAACAAACCTCAAAACCCTGACGCACCACTGCACCTTATATGCTCATGTTTGATGTTCTTCCCTGACCACCCGTAGACACTGGTACATCCTTATTTATAAGTCTATTCTTGGTGCTCTTCCTCCTTATTTAAGGATCTACATAGATCTTATCGGCTTCACTCGGAGGACATGTTTCTTCTAACTGTCCCAAAAGTTCGAACTGAACTGGGGAAAAGAGCGTTTAGTTATGCTGCTCCTGTTGCTTGGAACCAGCTGCAAAATGAGTTGAAACTCAGAGAGCTGGTCTCTCTAAACAGACTTAAAGTGACTCTGAATGAGATTGAAGCAGAACACTGTGTCTGTAAATGCTTTCATTGTTAATATTATCATTTTGATTGTGACTGTTTTTGATTTGTCTGTAACTGTGCTGCTGCCTATCTTGGCCAGGACTCTCTTGAAAAAGAGATTTTTAATCTCAATGAGACCTATGCTTGTGAAATAAAGGTAAAACATTTTTATAAAATATAATATATTTCAGTTAACCTGCAGATAGTAGTCTCAAGTAGTAACTTGTTAACACCTTCAGCTAGCTGTTACAATATGGGATGTAGCTGGATTGAGCTTGTTTATTAGAGAGTTTAATTCCTGTTAATCCCCATGGAGGGTTTCAATCCTAAATATTCCCAGAATTGTGGAATCCTACTCACAACTTTGTCCAAATTCAAAAGTAATTATTTTTCTGTTTTCTCAGCCTGATGATCAGTGACTGTTGTCTGTGTCTTGTTCCTTCTTGCTTTTGCATGGGTGTTTGCACAGCTATTTTTATTTTCCTTAAATTCAACTTTTCTTATAATTAAATGTGCTTTTACATCCACTTCCCTTTGCTGTTGATTCCTACAACTATGACTACAGGTGGATGATGTCCTGGAAGCAGTTACATTTTAAAGATCAATCAGACTATTTATTTTCCTCCTGGAGTTGAATGCAGCAGCATCTGTGTGTTCTGAGGAAAAAGTTTCCTTTCTGTGTAAATGTTTCCAGGAAAGTCGGAACTCATCCTGCGACATGTGACGATGATGACGGAACTCTTTTAAATAATTTCCTCCGGGGGGACAACTCATCAGCACCATTCAGATTTCTGAGCACATCTCCACATTTCCATCCCGGCTCTCATAAAGAACGTTTGATTAGCTGCTGCTCTCCAGATCTGCAGAATGAGGCTCAGGCGTGCAGAGAGGAACTCATTGTCTTCAATCTGAAGCTCTGCTGAATGTGCAGGGATCTGGACTGAGGACACAGACGGCTCACACTGTTTGTGTTTCAGAAATCAGCTTCACAAATACCGATATTACGTGTTCAAATGTTTCATAGATTTTTCTCACATTAACATCTTTGGTTTCAGATTTAAATGCTGTTTGGCTGATTTAAATGCTGTTTCCTGCACTTCTACATCCAATTTTTTTTCATGCCGCATTCCCTAATAATCCATGTTTATTTTGTGGCTGTTATTCAGTCAACCTACTCAAACATCAAATGTAGTTTACATATCTTAAAGTGTCGTAAAGTTAACTTTTTGTTTCCGCTAAAATAGGCTAACCAGGCTCTGACTCCAGCTCTCTATAAGTATAAGGCTGCTTGTATATTCTATATTTTTCTACAAATTTCATGTTCAAACCAACAATGTCCCTAATACTTTCTGACTTCCTTATATTGTTATTGATATGTTTTGTGATGTTCTGTTTTTTTATTGTCTTTACTTTATCTGTGTTGTTTTGTAACATCTGTTTTAAAAAGTGCTACTTATTATTATTTATTTAATTAATTAGAATTTATTATAATAGTTGTTCTTGGATGGGATCAGGGATTATGTGGGGACATTTTTGGAAATAGAAATTTCCAAAAATTTGAAAATTTGGAAATTTGATGTTTGCAGCAATATATAATAATATGAAAATGTATAAAAAACATCTGAAAATTCAGGGAACTGCACACAGTTGTGCTAATATTCAGAATGAGTAGTATAAATGTCCTTGGGGAAGACATTGAACCTAAATTATTCCTGTGTGAGTGTGTGTGTGTGTGTGTGTGTGTGTGTGTGTGTGGGGGGGGGGGGGGGGGGGGGTCTGCTGAGTGAATGTAACATCTCCTTCCTGTGGTTAACTGACACTCCTGGTTGAAATATTCAGCTGCTTCCTGCCAGACTTAATAACACACACACACACACACACACACACACACACACACACACACGCACACGCACACGCACACGCACACACACACACTCACAGACAGATGAAACATTAAATATCCAGGAAGGGTGATTGGAGGTCAGATGCTCCGCTGCCGTGGTTACCGTCTCTCAGGTAACCACAATTACAGCCCCCTCTCTAAATCCTCCCTCTCCATCTCCTCCTCTTTCCTCTCTTCATGTCTGGCCTGCTGTCATTTCATCTTCTTTTCTTCACCTATTCTTCCTTTTCTTAATTTACTATCACATTTTTTCAGCTTTATTTCCCTATTATACTTTTCTTCCTAACCTAGTATTTTGCTTAAATAGATATGTTTTGTCTCCACTCTTTATGGTTCCTTTTCCTTGTCCCTTCCTCCCTTGCTCCCTCTTTATTCCCTCTTCTCCTTTTCTTTTAGTGTCTTTTATCTCCTTTTTCTTCTCACACATTCTCATCTTCACTTGTTCTTCCTTCTCTTCTGTGTTTCTCCTTTCCCATTTGCTTAGCATGTTTTTCCTTTTTTCCTCTCTTCATCCCTCTTTTATTGTAGTTGTTTCCTCCTTCTCTTTCCTTTGTGTTCCCTTGTTTACTCCCTTTTCCCTTCCACTCCTTTCCCTTTTTTCTCTTCTCTTGTTTCCTCCCATTTCCCTTCCTCTCCTCTTCTGTTTTCTGCTATACTCTCTTTCCTCTCCATATTCTCCTTTTTGTCCTCCTCTGTTCTCTCCTTATCTTCTCCCTCCTCCATGTTATTGTCTTGATGACTAAACAGGGAGAAATCCAAGATGGCGTGTGATCACAATCAGTTAATTAGCAGTGATTGCAGCAGAGTGGAGGGTTCATTAATTATCACAGCTGATAGACATGCTGATACAAGTGTGAATCATACAAAGTCAAAAGATTTCTCCTGATCATCTGTCTCACACCATGTTGTTATAGTGTTTCTCCAAGTCAAGACCACACCCTCCTCCTCCTCCTCCTTCTACTGTTCTTAATTATTCTTCTCTTCCTCCTTCTCCTCCTCTTTTTCTTCCTTCTCCTATTCTTCTTATTTATCCTCCTCATCCTCCTTTGGCTCTTCTCCTCTTTGTATTGCTCCTCCTACTCTTCTTATTTATCCTCCTCTTTCTTCTTCTCCTCTTCTTATGTATGCTCCTCTTCCGTCTCCTCCTCCTCCTCCCTAAGGATGATTAATAAGCTTGAGGAGATTTCTTTTTTGGGCCTTTCAAACACAAACAAATATTATTTGTGGTAGAAATCTTATTCAGGATTTTTTACTCAATTCAATTTAAACATATTTGATGTGAAGGGGAGTGGTCTGAACCAGCCCAAGGTAGCAGCATAAGCGACTTGTTCCCGATCAACACTCGATGAAAATCCCCAAGTTCTAATATCTAAAAATAAATGAACACATATGAAACCGGAATGAAAAGGTGAGGACGATCAAGAAGACAAAAAAATGTCAAAAACCTGACAACACAATTTAAACTGACTGACGGAGGAGACAAGAAGATGAACACATGGACGTGAAGCGGTTGATGTCTTGCGCTCAGGTTTGAAAGATATTGTTAAGGAAATGCAAGACTTTACAACTGAGCTGAAATCAGTTGACCAGATTCAAAGAATAAATAAATAAATAAATAAATGAAGGAAGAACTTGAAGTCTTCAAGAGGGACATTAACCGAAAGCTCGAAAGAGCTAGCATCATAGATCCCCTTCCTCAATTACAAAAGCAGCAGTGAATACTGCAGGACAAGCTGACAGACCAAGACGGAAGAAACCGACCAACTGAGCTTTTCCTGCCGACACACCCACAAATGGGGAAAAAAATCCAATACCAAAGACGGACGCTATTTTTGACCACGACTACGTCACGGAAATAACCCAGAAAAGAAAGGGATGTATCGGCATCAAAAAAAGCCCTGAAAGAGAGAGGCTTTCGCTTGAGGATGCTCATGTCTACAGTTAGAATCCTCTGGGAATCTGGAATGCGAACGCATGAAAACACGTTAGATGCTGCATTTTCTGGCACAAATAACTATCCTATAACCAGATTTAGGAACGGTAATGGAAAGAATTGTTTTTGAACAATGTTATTTTGATGTTAATAACTTGAGCATCGATCATTAGCGAAATCTCCTCAGGTTGACCAGAGGAACCCCCTGTTTGATAGATACAAGACAGGGCATCAGGTTTAGTGTTCTCAGAACCTGGCGGGAGAAAAGACAAAAGTCAAAGTGATGAAAGAATAGAGACCACCTGGCCTGCCTGGGATTTAGTCGCTTGGCTGAACAGATGTACTCCAGGTTTTTATGGTCGGTCCACATCCTCCAACCAGTACCTCAACTCCTCCAACGCTTATCAGCCAGAAGCTCCCGATTGCCAATGTTGTAGCTCCTTTCTGCGGGGGACAACTTGTGGTAAAAGAAAGCACAGGGGTGGAACTTGTGATCAGAGGTGCACCTCTGGGAAAGGAGAGCCCCTACACCAGAGTCAGAGCATCGGCTTCCACCACAACCTGACAGGATGGGTCAGGAAGAATGCTTATAGGAGCTGAAGGGAACAGCCTTTTCAAATTCATCGAATGCCTTGTCTGCCACATGTGACCAGAGGAAGGGGGTGTTAAGGGAGGTGAGCAGGGTCGCCACCTGCCAGTAGTTCCAGACAAACTTCCGGTAAAAATTGTCGAACCCTAGAAACCTTTAGGATCCTTCCTTGTGGAGGGAACGGTCCAACTGGTGACCACCTGAAGTGTGCTATTAATTCTTGAGAAACTGTTTGATTTATAATTTTGTTATTGGCTTAGTAATGGTTGAAAGGATGACATTTGTGTTTCTCTTTCATACTTGATTGTTAATTTAACGAGATGAGCTGTTTTGTTTTGTTGATCTGGTCATAGTTTGTATATGTGTGTTTGACTGTGTGTGGACCCCAGAAAGAATAACCAATGCTCATGGTAGTGCTAATGGGGATCCTAATAATGTAACAAAAGTCATGGAGGGAGGATTTACTGCAGGAATTTATGGATTAGATTGACTGTTTTCGATTTGCAGGATTTACATCTCTGGCATTTCGTACATTTTGTTTTTGCAAATGATTGATAATCTCTCTTGTTTATGTTTTGTTTTATTTGCACTCTCATTTTATCTTAGTTTTAGCAAGGTGTACCTAATAAACTAGAAACAGAGTGTATATTCACACATATTAAGAACCATGGTGGCACTTCAAAATGTTATGAGAGAAATTACAGACTTAACAAGCACTCGTCATTTACAAACAAAAATCTATAACAGATTATAACAGAAAGACACTTACTTATTTTCCAATTGACACACAACTGCAACAAGGTATAACAAGTGCATAAACAACTTTTCCACCTGAAAACGCCAACACTCCCTTATTAATTATTCTGCTTAGGAGTGCTAGCAACTAAGCCTGATAAAAAATATTTTTGGTCATATTAATTCACTTGCAGCACTTGGTAAAAGTTCAGGAAAGATGGTGGTCTTAAAAAGTCCTGCTTTCAAATCCTACTTAAGTAAAAGTATGTAAGTATCATTCATCAGCAAAATGTACTTAAAGCACTGAAAATTAAAGTACTCATGCAAAATGGCCCAATTCAGATTCATGTTATATTACTGAATTATAATTAGTGATGCATTAAAGTGTTCATTCCCTCTGAGATGTAGTGTAGAGTATAAGTACAAAGTACCACAAAACGAAAATACTCAAAGTACAAGTACACCACTGTATAAATGTAGTGATTCCTTTGCTTGAAAAAACATTGCCTGTGAAGAAAATCCAACAAAATATCACAACTCTTAACTCTTGAGTGGCAAAGTAATTTCATATTTTATAAAGGTAATTTCAGGAGACAGAGTTGATCTAAGTTGTGTTTTACAGAAAGGTCGAGTCACTCGGTAACAATAACGTGAGGTTGAAGGCGGAGGTTTGGGTCGAAGATCTAGATTTTCCAGGATGAGAAAATTGGAGCTCAGCGTAGCGTTGAAGAATAAGTCCTTCGAACTTGTTGTGATCATAACAGAAAGCAAAGGAAACACACAGACACAGAGATGCAGAGGTAGTGTGTGTCTGTCTGAGTTTGTCACGCCTCGTCGTTTGTGTTTTTGAAGGGAGGCTGACAGGCGGTCTCCAGGCTGTCAGGACGGAGAGAAAAAGCTGGAGATGAATCTTTGCTTCAAAATGGCGGGAAAGCAGCGTGGTGGAGGGGGGATGGGAAGGGAAGACGGCGGCAGCACGCGGGGGAAATATATTTGAGCATGGAGGACGAAAATGTTCCCCTCGTCAGCTGCGAAGCGTCTGAGAAGCGTCAGTCACGTTAAATGGAGACAGTCAGACAGAAATGTGAAGAGCAAGTAGTGTTAACGCAGTTGGTTCATTCAGTCAGGAAAGTAAAGTTACAGTTTGTAGAGGAGGAACTGCTGCAGTCAAAAGAAACTAAACGGAAACTGTCTGCAAATGTTGACTTTTACACAGGACGTTTCAAGCTTTGAGGAAGATCCTTTCGGAAAACTTCATGATTATTTAATTCTATAAAAAAATTCTATGAAACAGCTCATTGTTAAAATTGCTAGTTGAATCTGAGCATTTGCAACATGATTAACAAGATAGGAATCATGAAAAAAAAAAAACATTTCTGCTCGACAATTTATGCTTATTTTATTTTGTCTTTTTTTTTTTTACCTCTTTTGGTGAAAAGTTTCCTGGTGTGAGATGAACATCACAACCTCACCGGGCTGCTGGCGTGGCTGTAAACTGACTCTTTCTGACTCTATACACAGTGATGTGTGAAATCATTTGCAGCCG
>CALSBV010010269.1:70698-92181 GCA_943590825.1 Bovichtus diacanthus
CTCTCTCTCTCTCTCTCTCTCTCTTTCTCTGTCTCTCTCTCTCTTTCACTGTCTCTCTCTCTGTCTGTCTTTCTCTCTCTCTCTCTCTCTCTGTCTGTCTTTCTCTCTCTCTCTCTGTCTGTCTGTCTGTCTCTCTCTCTCTCTCTCTCTCTGTCTGTCTCTCTCTCTCTCTCTCTCTCTCTCTCTCTCTCTCTCTCTCTCTGTCGGTACATGCTGGGAGTTTGTGGTGTGTGAGTGAGACGGTGAGCCGCCATGGTAAATGGAGAATTCACCAAGCTCATGAGGAAGCACATGAGATTTGCTTCCTGTGTAGCGTAGAAGAAATCGGGCTTGCTGTGGGGGAGAAGGTCGGACACGGCAGTGTAAAGTCGCTGACGCAGATGAACAGCGCCGTTGTCGTCTTCCTGGATCAGATGGAGAAGGTGCACCGCGTCATCGAGACAGGTATCGTGGTGAACGATTTGTTTGTGCAGGTTCAGCCACTGACCCTGCCTGCAACTAGAGTGATTCTGTCCAACGTCCCTCCCTTCATAACCGATGAGTTCCTCAGTAGAGAGCTGTCCAGACACGGGAAGATAGTTTCCCCGGTAAAGAAGATGCTGTCTGGATGTAAGTCTCAGTTACTCAATCTCCGCTTCCACGTTAAAGTAGATGATTACGACGACATGATTTTTGAAACTTCATCGGTTATGAAGTGTTTTGGTTGCGGAGAGGAGGGACACACCGCGAGGGCCTGTCCGAGGTGCGGGGAGCCGTCTCCGCCTGGGCCGGGGGAGACGGCTGGCGTGGAGGATCACTTTCCAGATATAGCCGTTTTTAATACCTCAGCCAGACTCCATATGAGCTAGAGAGAGGAGTCTGGCCTCACTGACAGGAGGTTTTTTAGATTAAAAAAACTTGTGTTAAAGGTAAAAAAACAAATGAACGTTGATGATGTGTGTTTTAACTAATTAATTTGTTTTTATTTTTGCTTTTAACACATCTTTACTTATGGAAAGCTCTGGAGTGGGTGTTTTAAATGTGAATGGAGCCAGAGTTTTAAAAAAAAGAGCACAAATCTATGAAACCGCCAGAATGAAGCATGTTGATGTATTTTTTTTACAAGAAACGCACAGCGACAGTTTTAATGAGACAGACTGGAGGAGAGAGTGGGAAGGGGAAGTCATTTTAAGTCACAACACTTCTCTTAGTGGAGTAGTGGGCTTCCTCTTCTCCAAGTCTTTTACTGCAGTCTCACTGGAGGTCGAGGATTTTATCGAGGGAAGGTTTCTTCTTCGGCCTGGAGAAAAAGAACGGGCAGAAAAGGGTAATCCACTCACTTCTTTCAGACGCAAGGCAGGAAATAACGGAACCAAGCCAGATCAGAAGGCGAGCTGTGAGTTTTTATTCCTCCCTCTACTCCAGTGAGTATGAGGGGGAGGACACACTGGTGGAGGAGTTCTGTGGTGGACTATAACAGGTCTCCGAGGAAACCAATTCACAGCTCGAGGGGCCGTTGACCATGCGGGAGCTGCAGGCAGGCTATGCAGGGACGGCGGGCTCCCGGCATCGACGGCCTCACAGTCGAGTTTTATAAAGCCTTCTGGGATATTTTAGTAAATGATCTTTTAGATGTTTTTAATGAAAGTCTGGCCTCTGGTTCCATGCCGATGTCCTGCCGCAGAGCTGTAATCACACTTCTGCTTAAGAAGGGAAACCTGCAGGACATCGGAAACTGGCGCCCTGTGTCTTTGCTGTCTGTGGATTACAAGCTTCTGTCCAAGGCCCTGGCCACCAGGCTTGGGAGGGCTATGGAGCAGAACATCCACCGGGACCAGACCTATTGTGTGTCCGGCAGGTCCATGGTAGATAATGTCTACCTAATTTTTAATCAACATTATAAAGTATTTTAGTACAGCATCGGCAGCGAGGATGAATTGGAAGAAAAGTGAAGCCCTCGCTGTCGATGAGTGGCGTGGTGGTCTCCCAGTTCTTCCCCAGAGCCTTACCTGGAAAAGAGATGGTTTTAAATATCTAGGTGTGTTTTTAGGTAAGGAGGACGTGGTCCAGAGGAACTGGGAGAACGTCACAGAGAAGAAGATTGAGGGAAGGATTTCCAAGTGGAAATGGCTGCTCCCTTAAATGTATTTTAAAGGTAGGGTTTTGGTTTTAAACAACCTTGTTGCATCCCAACTGTGGCACCGTCTGACCTGTGTAGACCCTCCCTCAGGCTTATTAGCCAAAATACAAGAAAAGATGGTAGATTTCTTTCGGGATGGTCTACACTGGCTGCCACAGGGGGTGCTGTTTTTATCCAGAGAGGAGGGGGGGGCAGGGCCTCATCCACCTGGCCAGCCGAACAGCCACTTTTAGACTCCAGTTTTTACAGAAATATCTTACAGGCCCGGCTGATTTGGTGTGGAGAGATGTGGCCAGCTGCATTCTCAGACGTGTGAGTAACCTGAGGCTGGATGCTGCTCTGTTTTTAACTGATTCTAAATGTTTAAAGTTAAGTGAGCTGCTCTTTTTAACCAAAAAAGGTGCCCAAAGTCTGACTCTCTGCACTGGTTGTTCAATGAGCCTTTAATTCACAGAGCCAGGCTGGATATCTGCAGCAACGTCACACCCGGCCTGATGGTGGCGCTGTGCAGGTCCAGGTCCACTTTATGTTGAAGTAATTGTGAAAATGGAAAATATGTAAATAAAGTGTTTTTGAAAAAGTCAAAAAAAGTCTCTCTCTCTATCTCTGTCTCTCTCTCTCTCTCTCTCTCTTTCTCTCTTCCTTTCTCTCTCTCATCTATTCTTTCATATTTGAAGGTCAGGCTATCTTTATCAACCACTGAATAAAACCTGACCAAGTTATTTAAAAATGAATGAATTAAACAACACAATAGATGCCAACCCTTGTTTCCAATGGCAAACATTTATACATATGTGTATATATACGTCTATATATGCACATATGTATACTTTTATGCAAAGGAAATTAGCGAAATAACATACAATCAATGCAGGTCAGTATGGATGAGCTTCAGGGGTCGTCACATGTGGAGAAGAGGAGAAAGAGGAGGAGGACACCTTGACAAACCGTAAAGCAAATGCAAAAAAATGACTTTAACCAGGCCTGTAATACATGCTCCTGGATTGTAAAAAATGTAAATTGACAAGTCCCAGACTTAATGGAGTCATGAACGAACACGTTTCACTCAAATGGCAGAAATGCATATAAACTTTAGACGACCCCAGCAATATTGGTGTCAGAACGAAGTCTGACTAGGTTTGACCAGAGGGGGAGGGATCATCTAAAATATGATACCATTATAAAAATGCTTTATAATTAGGGGAGTAATAATTATGTACAGTATTTTCAACCCCACTCCCCATCCATGAGGGCAGGACATGTTGTGAATAAAAGACGAGCACAGTGTGTTTCTGGTAACGTACTCGGGTTTATCTCTGTCTTTTAAAGAATAACCTTTATTGCATCAAACTTTGTTCATCTGCATTGAAGTTTCTTTTGAACCTGTTATACTTTTACAGTCTACACTGAATCCAATAGCTATTTAATTATACTAAAGTTCCAAAGTTTACAAAGTTTTCTTCAAGGTAACACGCAGGAAGTATTGGATATACAAGTGGCCATTTTAAGAGTGAAGTATTCCTTTAAGACCTGATTATTAGACAATGTGAGGAACCAAAGGGTATCCACTTTGCCAAGGACATATCTCCATTCTGGGGACCAAACATCTGAAACCCACCAGTGTTATGGGTACTTTTAGTGTTGATACCTGTTTCTAAGACATTGCAAGGACCCAAACCTCAGAACCCACCCACCTTAAAAACTAATTTTAGGATTACCTATATTTAAAAGCCAAGTATATTGACATTCAGTGTTCCAAAAATGCTGAAGCCCACAACTTTAACAGGTAATTTAAGGATTAACTCCCTAGATTCAATGGTTGGGGTTAGATTTAGGTTAAGGGGCTAGAGAATTAATGCAGTCACTGAAGAGTCCCTACAAGGATAGAAAGACACATTGTTATGCGTGTTTTGGCGCTCTAATAAAATGACAAAATTGTCCCAGAAATGTCAAAAAACAAACAGTCCTAAAACTTTCCAAACATTCCCTGGCCTCTGCTAACTCTCTTGAGGCTGAGATGCTGTGACTGTGTAAGTTTTCCTGTGTGTGTGACTCTTTTGGGTGTGTTCAGGCTGTTAGCTTGTTTGTGCATATGAATATAAATCTGCCTGTATGAGCTTCTGTCTTGAGACCTCAGCCGCCCACTCTGAGAATTAAACCCGCCTTATTTGACTGACAGCCCGGTGATGTTCTGAATCCCCAATTCCATCATGCTCTGCTCCTCCCCGTATCACTGTTTCATGCTGTGTAGTGCTTTACAGTGCTTTGTGGTGTAAGATGTAACCCCCCATGGGTTCAAATCCCACCCGATCATTCACATCAGTCTGCCTTCACCTCCAGAATCAAAGCAGTAACATCAGAAAATAAAGAAAGAGACAGTCTGGAAGGAAAAGTATGTTGTTAACGTTCTGAAACAGAAATGATAGCTGCCTGGAAAGTAAGAAAACAATCTTAAAATGTATTGTATCCTCAACGCACCCGATTTACCTCAACAAAGAGAATTAGACAAAACATATTGGTGTAAAACTAAATTTTAAGTCACAGAAAAATGCTTTAGGAGTTTTTTCTTTACAAATGAAAAGCTCTATTCGCTCTCACTTTTGCACCACATACTGTATCTCAGGGAAATGTGGAACTAAAGTGATTTGTGTACCTGTAGAGCCAGTAGCGGGTACTGTTCACAGAATATAGGAGCTGTCTTGTGTGGGTGGTTTTTTTTTTTGCGTCCCCATTGGCTAATGAGTTTTTGAGTGACAGCTCAGGTCCCCGGAGTTTCGTTTTTGGTCCTCAACAGAGAACAATAGGCATTCACGAGCAAACTTTACAGGATTCCTACAACATTGATAAATTGTAAGTGTAGATCATATACAGTATGTTGTCTTTGGAACTTATTTTTCCAGGTTCAGATTGCGAGCTAGCGTTAGCGAAAGTAACTTTACGTATTCAGTCAGGTAACGGTGTCTACAGTACAGTGTTTTCCTAAACTTGATCTAGCTTGCCAGTTAACTATAGCCAATATTCACAACTCAACACATGTTGCTCCATCTGAGCATGTACTTCCTCTGAAATCCTGCGTTACCGCAAAAACCACAGGAGGTCCTCATCCATCAGTAGGGAGAACACTTAGGTCAGGAAAGTCCACATTATAGTTACATGCTAGAGCCATTTTATTTACACTGAGCAAAAACGTGGTCCCATTTGGATTGATTCACTACTTATATTATATTATTATATTATCTGATGAATGTTGGCTATCATTACCTGGAAAACTAGATCATGTTTAGGCAAACACTGTGCTGTACCAAAGCTATCTGACTTTAATCTTAAGTTAGCTAACGCTACCGTAATGCAAATACCATTTAAATGTTTGATGTGCATGTGTGCATGACACTATCAATTGGATAACAAATTGTGCTGCTTGGCATCAGTCCCACACGTGTGTTCGGCCAGGCTCTCTGAGCACGATAACCTGCCAGGCAGTGGGACATTAAGTTAAGTGCCCATGCGACTTACTTAAAGCGTGGTGCGACTTATAGTGTGCACCCGCTTTAAAACTGTTTTTCTTTCACGTCACCTCCCGGGCTCGGTAGTTGTCTGTGCTGTATTAGACGTTGTATGTGTTGTTGTGTTAAGTTGAAAGTAAAGCTAAGCTTTGCTAAGTAAGTAAGATTTTTCCTAAATAGCAGCTAACTTGCTATTTTTAACAATTGCTAGTTAACATTAAGCAAACAGGATCTTGTAATTCTGAAGACCCCAAAAATAGATGCTGTAAAAAAATATCACGTCTTTGTCTGGTTTTGTCAAATTGTACTAAGCTTTTTAGGATTTTGAACTCATTTGAGCTGCTGCGGATAAAGATGCACTTTTTCTCCCAGAAGTGATGCTGACTTGACTGTCACACAGGCACATATTTCTTTGAGAATTTTTTAAGATCTCTTTAAGAACACACGTGTGTGGGACGGATGCCAAATCACACAATTTGTTATCCAATTGTTAGTGCATGCACACACGTCACATTTCCCATTGCACATTTTGTGAATTACTGTGAATATAAGGAAAATATGGCAACAGCAATCAAATACGGTGCAGGCTTTTAGAGGATCTCACCATTTAAATGGTATTTGCATTACCTGAACTGTTTTCATTGTGTGGTGTTTGTTAGTGTAATGTGTAATGAGTTGGAAATTAATTCAAAACTCTGATTTGATTTTGTTGTGCAGTGTTAAAAAACGTCAGAATACGCTTACACATGTTCATGTCCTCTAAATTTTAATGTTGAATTATTTTTTAAACACATCTTCCAGTCAAAAAGATCAACTTTTGCAACATCTTTGTATGCACGCACAAACTTTACTTTTCCTAGTACAAAATCAAACAAGAGTGTAGTCAATGTTCCATTTATCATCACAGACACTTACTGCATCCAAACACCCTTTTGTTTTGACACTTTGTAATTTTCATCTACTGTATGAACAAATGTTATATTCAGAAACTCAATTCTGGTAATTGTTACACTCAGATTTCTCAAATATATATTTGTATTTGCAGTACACTGTATAAAAGGCAAAAAATAAGTGTTTTTCATGATTTCATTATTCATGATTCATGATTGCTCTGACTGTTGAAGATTAAGACCGAAACACCACGAGCTTCACCTGGACTCGACAAGCTAGCGGCTTGTTCCCAGCAAGATTGTTCCAATGGTTACTTGTTAAATATGGAAACTGATCTCTTCTGCTAGAATCCCATCCTATAATATATACATGTAATTGTATGCCCATAAGTGGGATTTTAAACAGTTATATTTATCCCCAGGTCAATCCATATTGCCCAAATAATGAATGACAAGCTCAGTACTTCCAGGACAGTGGCATTTGCTTTTTGGAAGCGGATGCAACTGTTAAAGCAATAACGGCAAAGGTAAAGGATGCCTTCAGCTCTAATGAGCCACTTACCTTTGCAGACAAGTCTAGACAACTCAGAAGTCACAAGAAGTAAGTTTTATGATCAGAAACTTACTTCTAATTGGTGGTTTCTCATTAATGTTAAAGTTGATTTTAATTACATAAGTGAATTAAACATTTTGTGACTCCTTGGGTTCCCTTTACTGGAAACAGAACTCCAGAAAAGTCTATTTATATACTTTCTTTTCTGTTCCTAGATTTAAGACCAAGGGCCGGAGACAGTTTGAGCCTACAAGATGTCATTGGTAAAATTGACCAATTGGAGCAAGAGGCTCCAAGACATCAGTGCAACAATAAACCAGCTGTCTGCGCTTGCAAAGACCAACAGCACAGCAGTAAAGCCAGCTGCCTGTATGCACCCTATAAAGGACGCCTTCACCTGTCTTGTTTGTAAAGTGTACAGTACTAAACATATTCGTCAGGTAATTTATACATTTTAAGTATTACATTTTCTGATTCTGTTTTTTTCTCTGTTTAAAATGTATAGATTAAATGATCGACCAGGCTTCTTTCCTTCCAATGTCCCTTCCTGTTCATTTGCATCTTAAGTACACAGTATAAAAACGGATCAACAGTTATATATATACATATACAGTATATATATTCATGGCTTGCTCCCTATGCCTGGGAGCAAGCTCCAATCCTCCATAAAATTCAGCAGCATCCTCTGATTCATCAACAGACATAATGCGATGCATAATTAGATCGAAACTCTTCAGCTAACGACAACAACATCTCCTTTCAACACTGATAAATAATCGCAGAAGACATCCATTATACGTTTTATGAAGTCTCTAAGAAACACTGTTGTTCCATGATGGATTACAAACTGCCTGATAATGGTGCGACCGCCCCGCAACCTGTACAAGAAAGCCACGGCCTCTAACTTGCTGCAGAACCAAACTCAGTTTCAGTCCATTGTTGGGCTTCCTCAGAAGGGAAAGGATCACATTCAAAAATGTATTCCCTCTTCAAGGCTGATCCCACTTCCTGCTGATACAGGGCAGCAGCAGCGACAGGCAGAAGGTCCTCGGGAAGTTTTGCAGGACAACCTTCTTTATCCAGGTTATTTGGTATTCCCTTTCCTGCAAGACAGGGAAGTAAGTAGTGGGACATTTTCAAGTCAAAACTTTGTTTGGAAAAAGTATTGTTTTTAGTTTAGTGGTTTTAGTTTAGTCACAACATTTTGGAGTTGACAATAATGAATATGAGATAAAAATGCAAACTTTGAGCTTTAATTTGAAGGTACTTGCATCCTGTGGTCAGTCACTGACTGCAACAGATTTACATCCAAAAACTAAACATATTTCATTTATGATTAATGACTGCGTCTTCATTTGGATGGTTGTCATTCATACAACATTCTCCTGATCTAAATATAAAAAAAAACTCAAATTAAAGATGAAAGTCTGCCCTTTGAGCACATATTCATTATTTACATTTAACTCCAAAATCATGTGGCAGTCAGCTAAAAAAGCAGGAACTTTGTCAACCTCCAAAAAATGTGGGCCTGACTAACTAATAGCATGTTTTACAAATTGAATCTGCCCCTCTACTCCAGATGTCAGTCTGGATTTGCAGTTTTGTAATATGACCTATTATACATATACATTTATTATAAATGTATGAATCCAATTCAGACTGAAATCTACAATAGAATGGCAAAATTCATTCAAACTGCTTAACAACTAGTCATGCTTAACAAGTCATGCTCGTAATGTAGCCAGTAAAATGAAATGAATCCTACCTGGGATCCTGTGTGCATTCCAAGCCAAGACATTTGTGATGCCAATCCTAGCCATCTGGCATGTCAACTTTGATTAATACATTTTAATTTGGTATCCTAAATGTTCTTTTTAGCTAGTGATAATGTGATTAAGACATGTATTTACTGAAATACTGATATATCTTCTGTTGATAAACAACCAACATGTTTGTCGTGATCGTAATAAATCTTAAGATTGCATTAGCCCAAGTCCGATACCTGACTTTGCATTCAGGTTAACAAAGTGGCTGCCCGAATCTGCTTCAAGACTCTGGTGCTGGTCTACAGGCTGTGAATGGATCAGGTCCTTCCTACATCAAATCAAATCAAGTTTATTTATATATCCCAATATCACAAATTATACATTTGTCTCAGTGGGCTTTACAGCCTGTACAGGATACGACCCCCTCTCCTTAGACCCTCGCACAGCACAAGGAAAAACCCCTTGAAAGAAACCCAACAATTAGTGGGGGAAATATGTTATAAACCTCAGGGAGAGCAACTGAAGAGGATCCCTCCCTTTAGGACGGACAGACGTGCAATAGGTGACGTGTGTACAGAACAAACAACATAGTTAAAAATACAGCATAGACAATCTATGCGACAGAAAACATGATACGATCGTATAGAAAAAAGATGGATCTAGGAGGATGTCAATAAAGGCTTCCTGGTGTCAGGCTGGACCAGGGCAACAGGTGCAACCATGATTCGTGATCCAGAAGTAATCTTTAATAGTGGTAACCTGCCAGATGAGAGACACAGAAACTCCGGGGATGATGCCCCGGATGGTGAGTTACTAACATGCATTTAAGGGACATGAATGCATATCAATAGAGAGGGAGAGGAGGAGAGCGAGAAAGATAGGGAAAGGAGGAGAGGAGTGAGTCCCCCGACAGTCTAAGCCTATAGCAGCATAACTAGGGGCTGGTCCAAGGCAAACCTGAGCCAGCCCTAACTATAAGCTTTATCAAAGAGGAAAGCCTTTAGCCTGCTCTTAAATGTGGAGAGGGTGTCTGCCTCCTGAACACACACTGGGAGCTGGTTCCACAGTAGAGGAGCTTGATAGCTGAAGGCTCTGGCTCCCATTGTACCTTTAGAGCAGGGGTGGGCAATTAGTTTTCCCATGGGGCCACATGAGAAACAGAAAATATTATGGAGGGCCGGGCCAATGGCCTGAACTCAATTCTACATAACATTAATTGTTTCTTTGTAAAAAGTGGTAAATTGCATTGTTTTGACAAGCTGTGACTGGTAAGAGTAAATGCTATGATTACTAAGCAATGAAAAAGTGAGGTTGCCTTACAAGAAATGTCATTTATTCAGTCACATTTTCCAAAACAATGGTACACAAAATAAGAATGTTTAACATTTGTGACTTGCTCATATCTCTACACGTCACATTGACCCCGAAACACATTTTAGTTTAATATACAGTATTGCTGGAAAGAGGAGATCCTTAGCTTTCTAAAGACACCAATATTGTCTTTGTACTCCAAATATTAAGCAGTCTAACCATCTAATTTGCTGTTTCAGTGAGAGAAATCTAATCTCTGTTGGGCTTTAACAAGTGTATCAAAGTCAGGCTGAATATCTGAGGTGGCTATGCAAAGCACAGCTGACAGATGATCATCAGTGAGAGAGGATCTATACCTGGATTTGTTAAACTTTATCAATGAAAATGTTTGTTCACATATGTATGTAGATCCAAAGAGAACCAACATCTTCTGAGCATGTCTCCTCATGTTTGGAAAGGTCTCCTTTTTGAGAGAGGCGTAAAAGTCCAGCACTGATTCTGACTTGTGCTCTGCCAGTACCACATCGGACTGCAGGTCAATGAGCTCCAGCTGAACGTCACTGGGTGCATTATCCACAATGCAGGTGAAGGGAGAGAAGACCATGCGCATTTCATCCTCAACTGTTTTGAAATCTTCAAATCGCCTTGAAAACTCACCATGCAGTGCTCCTAACATGGAGGTGATCAGCTGATGGTTTGACTTCTTTCAGGGTTTGCATGTGAGTGAGAGTGTTGCTCTCCAGTTGGCTTGAAAGAAGCTGCAACTTTCTCATGAAAGCCTTCACCAGGCTGTGCAGTTCATGAACAAAAAGGCCATTGTCTTGCATTTTGGTGTTCAGTTCATTCATCAGTGCAGTCACATCCACAGCAAATGCAAAATCTGCCATCCAGTCCTTATCTGAGAGCTCTGGGATGTCTTTGCCTTTCTTCTCACAAAACAACCGAATCTCTGCTTTCAGGTCCCAAACTCTTTTTAGCACTTTGCCCAGGCTGAGCCATCGGACAGTTGTGTGGTAGCTGATGTCACGATGTTCAGACTCATGCTCCTCCAAAAGTGCGACAAACTGTCTGTGATTTAATGCCCGTGCCCTGATGAAGTTTACAATTTTAGTTACAACATCAGTAACATGGTCAATTTTAACACTGACTTGCACAACACATTCTGATGTAGAATACAATGTAAAAATACCAATTTCTGATCTGCGTCGATTTCAGTCACTTTATCTTGCATCTGTTTCAAAAGTCCAACATTTTTCCCCGTCAGATTTGGACAATCATCGGTTGTGTCACCTGCCAGTCTGTCCCATCTCAGTCCCCGTGTCCATGCACTCATTTACCTCCGTAAACACATCGCTCCCTGTCGTCGTCCCTTTCATCGACTCTGCCAGCTCCTCCGTAATCCTGAAGTCTTTCGTTATCCCACGGACAAACACGAGTAACTGGGCTGTGTCGCGGACATCACAGCTCTCATCCAAAGTCAAGGAGAAAAAGTCAAAACTTGCCACCTCACTTTGCAGCTGAAGCTCCAGATTCCCGCGATGTCCTCGATCCTTCTCGTCACGGTTCGTCTGGACAGCGGGACTTGCTCAAATGCTTCTTTTTTCTCGGGGCATATTAGCGCTGCAGAGTCCACCAAGCACTCTTTAATGAACTCCCCCTCCGAGAGTGACTTGCTGTTTTTAGCGATTTTGTGGGATATCTCAAAGCTGGTCTTGGTTGCTGCCTCACTGGATGTGTGAAGCTCGGTAAAAAAGCCTTGTTGCCTCTGTAGCTTAGCTAGCAAAGCTTCTGATGTCCGTGCCCGTTCAGCATCGGTCAAGTCTTTGTATTTTCCCGCGTGTTTCGTCTCGTAATGTCGATTCATATTGTAATCCTTAAAAACGGCAATCTGCTCTCCGCAAACTAAACACACAGCTTTACCTCTGACTATAGTAAATAAATACTTATCAGTCCATGTTTTGTTGAAAACTCTGCATTCGGCATCGACCTTTCTTTTTTTGGCGTGACCAGACATTTTGAGGGCTATCTTGTGACAAGATAATGTCAGGTACTATCAGGTAACGTCAATCAGACTCGTCTCGTCATACAATGATTTACGACACGTCGTATCGCGTCATTAGGTATGCTTAAAAATACAAATAAAAAATATAAGCAATGAAGTTTTAGTCCACGCATTAAGTAAAATTAGAAAATACTGTAACAACTCTGCTGTTATGTTCAAGTTAAATGATGTACTGTTCAGATGTTCTGTACTTTCCTACTGTTCGTGTAACATTGAATGTGTTTCAGAACTGAGTCAGGCAGGGGGCGAGGGACACGAGACCTGTGAGTGTGCGCGTGTCAGAGCAGCCGAGAGCCAGGTTAAAACGGAAGGCCTGTTTTGTTTAGTTTTTTGGCGTGGTTAGGGCCAGCAGTAACCAGTTGCAGCTCAGTAATAACGCGACGTTTACTGATAACTTCTCACCCATTCTGTCAATGTCCTGCCGGATGCTACAATACGTTTATTTTTTCATTTCCATTTATCTCTACGGGGGCCGGTCAACGTCAGCCAAAGGGCCGTATGTGGCCCGCGGGCCGTGCTATGCCCAGGTCTGCTTTAGAGACTCTAGGAACCACAAGTAACCCTGCACTCTGGAAGCACACATCCAGGCCATGGTCAAACCATACACCCCAGCTCGCTCACTTCGCTCTGCATCGGCCAATCGGGACCCAGATCCCCCTCAAACAAAACCCGTCTGTTTGCTATCCTGGCTCCTAAATGGTGCAATGACCTCCCCATTGATGTCAGGTCAGCTGAAAGTCTTAACACCTTCACAGAGTGAAAACCCACCTGTTTAAAATGTACCTCGGCCAATGATGAAAAAATGAATTCAGCTCTTTGTATTTTGCTCTTACTTTGGTTTGACTTATTTGAAGCTATTTTTCTACACTTGTATGATTTCACCTATTTGAAGCTGTACTTGTACTTGCAAGATTCTCACTGTTTGGAGTTGTATCCTCATGATTGTTTGCACTTATTGTAAGTTGTTTTGGACAAAAACGTCAGGTAAATGAACTGTAATGTAATGTCATGTAAACTGTCTTTAAAATATATTTTATAAGATAAATATACCTATTAATCACAAAATGCCCATTAAAAAATACAGTCACAGTATAATTTACCAATAACATTTTAATAAATAAACCTGTGTTGACAAAATTCAGCAAAACTTGCAAGTTCCTGCTCGGCCCATAAACTTTACATTTTTGTGACGACACAGGTTTTTAAATCGCTTTTCTCGGGTTGAGGTAAGTTTTATAAATATATAAAAACATCAATGGATCAAACAGTCATAATATAAAGATTCACAATTGACTTTGTTTGCAGTTCAAGATGTCCTGTCAACAGTTTTACAGATGTGTCTTTTATAATGGGGATTTATAGGGAAAATGTTTTTTGGGCCTCAGGGGGATTTTCTGCTGCAATAACATTAGTGGCCACTGGGCAAAATCGGAAGCAAGGCTGAGTGTCGGCGTTGTAACCAGGTCTTATTACACATTGCCCAGCAGAAGAAAGAAGAAAGAATCTCATGCTCCTCTTCTTCTTCTACTGTCAAAATGTGCTCAGTGTCACAGCTCTTGTGTGTGTGTCCGGCCATCTACAGTGTGTGTGGGTAAATACACAAATAAATATACATCTACACTAAATTCCCACCCCCCTCTCCTATTTATCACTTGGTACCTCCCTTAACGTTCTCTTTTGGCCGAACACCCTGGAGCGGACACAGGACAGGACAGTGTTTATGCAAAACAACTCACTCAAAGTTCGCTCAACTAATACACTTTCACAGACTTGTACACAACGATATTCTAGCACATAGATGTTACTGCACAAAAGCAGTATTGTCAGAGCCTAATCTAACTCCACTCTCTTTCAGACGGAGCCCAGCACCCACCACAGCACCTGCCAGAAGACAACACAATCAATCATGGTTGAACTGTTTAATAAATAAGCAATCCATCTTCAATAAATAGATATATTAAATACGACATCTCTTACAGTGTGTGCGTCCTGGGAGAGGGATCCTATTATAACATGTGGGAGGGATTATAACATGTTTCCTCTTTAATTATGAGGTTTCTTTTAGGGAGTTTTTCCTTGTGGTGTGAGGGTCTAAGGACAGAGGGGGTCGTATCCTGTACAGTCTGTAAAGCCTCCTGACACACATATGATATTTTGTGATATTGGGCTCTATACATTTTAATTTATGTGATGGTATACTAGATAGTGCAAAGTAAAAATTGTTAACGTGCCAAGTTGTTTGCTCAAAGTGCAATTAATACAAAAACCCTGCTGTGGTGTGCAATATTTACAAGGCCAAAGCCTACAGTAACTAGTAACGAAGTGGCCTTCATTACACTCAGACAACACAGACACACAGACACACAGACACACAGACACACACACACACACACACACACACACACACACACACACACTCAGAGCTGGTCTAGTGTAACAATATGCAGATTGACAGAAAACACATCTGCTGGGGGACAAGCTTGTTTACACCTGTCCCCAGGATATGTGTGTGTCTGTGTGTGTGTGCACACAGTTGCAGGAGAATTGGCATATGGCCATGCAGATGGTGTGCGACAGTGTAGATACAGTGTGTTTGTGTGTGCGACTTCTGTCCGTCGGCACATCTGGTGGAGGTTGGCAGGGCCTGAAGAACAAAGCATGTGTGTGTGTTCTCGCTCTTGTATCTTTATGAGGACCAACAACTGCCATGTGAGTACACTTTGAACATTCCTTAATTCCTTGTTTTTTCATTAAAAGGTAAAAAAAATTCTGAGAAACATATTTGTGATGGTTTGTGTTCAGCTTCAGGGTGAGGCATCATAACATATTTTTTTTAAGTAGGTACCTGATATTATAATAATTGATAAATAATAATAAGTACTGTTATGAACAAATACAAAGACAAAAACAGACAAATACACAAATTTACCAAAAACTGTAACATTTTCAAAATGATTAAAACTCATATTATATTTATTTTCATAGCAACAGAGTTTGTTCTATTTATTTTCATGTCATTATAGTACAGTTCAAAATCACCTTTCTTTTTTTAAATATTATTTTTCATGACAGTGTCGTGGTAAGCAATAGTTCTTTTTTTGGAAGTATTCATTAATTCTCCTTTCTCTGACAATCTGTTTCATTTTGGCATTTCTCACTGAAGACACACAATCATAATAGACAGTACAACTATTTAATGTCATGTTGAACATTGTGTTTGTGAATTTGATGTCTTCACATTTCACATATTGAAAGAAATACATTCACATCGTTTTTTTGTAAAGGGTCATTTATCAGCATTAACTCCCAGAACCCTGGATTTCTGAAATTACCCTGGCCATGTTTTTATTCCACGAGGAGCACTTTGAATAAAGAATAGATTGAGGCTTGCATTGTTAGACCGTTGCAGTGACGACGTATTGGCCAGTCCTTACAACTTCAAAGCACAAGAAGTCCAGTTCAGGGTTTGAGGTGGGCATTAAGAGTTGTGATGGTTCAGTTTACAAAGACAAACATTTGTGTGTATCTGCTACCTCAAGCCCCACCCACCTCCAAAATACCAAAAACATTCCTCTCACTCTTAAAATGATTGACAGGTCATTTAACACCCAGCAATTAACGTTTTTTGAGCATTATTGACTGTAAACTAAAATCCCACGTTTCTGATGCAAGACTACACTTTCTATATCTGTATTACATGAGATATATTTTTGTCCTCGTACAACTTTAATTTGTACAGAATAATTATTCAAATCTACTGAGCAGATCTTTCTAAAAGACACTTGTGAGCCGATGCGCTCACACAGGGAAACCACAGGGGGAGAAACGAGACAGGGAGCGTTCTGTACAAGAGAAGACAGTTTATTAGAGGCGGCTTGGACGTTCTTCCCGTCTCCGTCTCCGTCTCCGTCCCCGTCTCCGTCTCCGTCTCGGTCTCGGTCGTGGTCGTGGTCGTGGTCGTGGTCGTGGTCTCGGTCTCCGTCTCCTTCCGTCCACGCGGTCTCTTCCACCAAGAGCCCAGCCTACTGCAAGCCAGAACCAGGTCATCGGCGTGTTTTTATTGTGCGACTAATTACCTGATTCCATCCAGCTGCCTGGCCTCCAGCTGAGCCACTCCCATCTCCTCCCTAGCAGCCAACCTCCACACCCCACTGCCACAACACTTTTCTAACTGATTGACCAGAATGCACTGCAGCCTCTACGGGACACTGGCAGCATTTTACACCTTTAGTCTGTTGTCCAATCAGCATTTAAATCAGGAGTTCTCATTCTTTTGTAACTTAAGGCCCACTTCTCATTGACAAAACATTTCCGAGGACCACTTTTAAATATATGAGCAAATCTCCCACATTACTTATTCATTAAATTTTTTTTATCTTAGCCAGCTAACAGTTGCAAAACACGTCTGTCTCTACCTGATGATGTGTCGTCAATGGCAAGTGATACTCAAATGAAGCTATCCTTTAATTTTGACACTTTGTATTTATGTGAATTATTGAGCACATATTGATATAAAAATGACTAGCTTTGTAAATCACCAAATCATTAAAATGTAAATGTAATCTAACCATTTGGCAGTACATTCTGAGGCCCAGTGGTTCAGAATAGCTCATTTGAATGATCTTTAAATGAACATTTTTTAAATTAACTTTATTTGCCTATATCAAAGCTGGACTCAATAAAACATGTTTTCTTTACTCCTCCATAACAAATGATGTGTCGTGAAGGAAAAGAAAGAGTGAGTATTCTAAAATCATTGTGAGGAAAAGTAGCATTTTGTTGTCTGTGCTGCTGAGAGACAGTTGATGATCTTTTTATTGTCCTGACATTTCTCCTCAGCAGATAATAAGATCATTTAGCCATTGCTGCAGTTCATTTCAGACGTTTGTGATTGGATAACAACAGAGCAGAGGAATAACAAGTATTCTCCTTCTTCCTCTCCCTTACTTTTCCTCCCCCTCCCTACTTCTATTGTCTCTTTCACTCCTCATATCACTTCTCCTCTTTCATGTCTTTTCTCAATCCTTTTCTTTTGGATTTTTTCATTCTTATTACCTCCAAACGTATTCTCATCCTGCTCCTGTTTCCATCCTCTGTCTCCTTCCCTTCACCTTTTTCACTTCTTGTTCTTCATCCTTCTTACTTGATTTCCTTCCTTTCTCTCCCCCTTCCTTCCATCCTCTCATTTTGTTATCTCTTCTTGTCCCTCCTCTTCATCGTCTCTTCTCACCTCCTCTTTTCCCTCTCCTTCTCCTCCATTTCCTTCCTTCTCCTACTCTCCTCTTTCTTCTCTCCTCCTCTTCCTCCTCCCCATCTCTTTTCCTCCCTACCTTTTGTCTCTTCTTTCCCCACCTCTCTCATTTTTTCTTTACCCCTCTTCTTCTTCTTTCCCTCGCTGTCCTTTTATCTTTCCTCTCCAGTTGCCCTCTTTCCTTATCCTTCATCCTTTTACCCCCTCTCCTCTCACTTTCTCTCTTTTTCTCTCCTTACCTTCAACCCTGTCCTCTCATATATTTGCTCTTCTTCTCTTGTCCATTTTTTTCAACATGCTTCTCCCTTTGTTCTTCTTTCTTCTTCTGATCTTCTAATCCATATCCTGCTTTTGCTTCTTTCCTTCCATTCTTTCTTCCCCACATTTCTTTTCTTCTCAATCAGTGTAAGATTCACAGTACGGCTGGGCCTGAACAGCTGGACCTGGAAAAAAATGTCATGAGCCTGAGTTTTTTTAAGCTTCGAAATGTATAGAAATTATATGGGGATGGAAAAAAACTGGCAAGCCGGTAGGGAATTTTAGTATGCCCAGTAACATTACTTATGTCAGAAATACCACAGGCATATCAATGACCCAGTGAGAGTAATAACTATCTATAAGAGAGAAAATAACACAATCATATCTAGGGTTGTAGTTTGAAGCTTCATTCATAACGTTGACATTCCAATTCTAAATGAATAAATGCTCATCTTTTTTTTGCATGTACATTCATTGTGTTTGAAGATGGTATTTGTGCAGTGTCAGATAAAGATGAGGCTACACTAATCCTATTAGTATTATACTATTAGTATTATACTATTAGTCTTATGCTATTAGTAGAATTACATTCCAGTGGTAGGATTGTTTCAGACTCATGTGATCCAAACATTTCCAATATCTGAAAGTCCAAAAGCCAATATTAAAAAAAAAAATAAGATAAATGCAACAATTTCAAAATACACAACATGCTTTTATCTAAAGAAATATTCTGCTTCAATCCATATTTGATGGTGTTTAGCCTCGAAAACAATATTTTCACTCCGCTCAATAAACAGTTTTTTCTCTCACCTGTATTAACTAATAGCACCATAAGTGACATTTCTCGAACCATTTTTCATTTTCTATTCAGGGTGATAATGATGTCATAAAACATCACGAAAGATATTCAAAGCTTAATTCAAAAACTTTAATAGTAATGTAAAGCAAAAAACATTGGTCAACCTAATAATAACAAATCCAACACTGCATTTGTTATGAGAGTAGCTACAAACACGAATTGAATAACAAGAATGTTACAATTCAGAATTTGCTGACATAACATGCCACGGTCAAGAATAAAAAAACACACTGGTTTACCTGCAGCTCCGATGCCTACACAGCAAAGTCTCCCGGACTTTGAGTCGTAAAGGTTGATTATGTCATTGTAGTCCTCAGTGGCAATTAGTTATTTTTCAAAAGACAACAGCGTTGAGTTGTTCAGGCGTCCAGTCAACATGGTTTATCTCAGGAGATTCTGGATCCGGCTTGTTGTTGAGGAAAGTCTCTCAACGCTGCAGGACGTTAGAAAGAGGGCTAAGATAGCCCTTAACAGACTGTTCACATTGTGAAAACTTCCAATAGTGTAGGGAAGTTCTTCCGATCCATCAGTCAGTTCGGCATCGAATATGCCCTTGAAAAGGGTTTTCACGGTAAAAGTGGCATATCCAGGTCTGAAAGAGGCCGACGCGCTCATGATTCCATAAATGTCCTCTTTAAACTGATAGTTCAAATCTGTTGTCTGCCTGTCTAAAGCACAGTTCCACAGGGCACTTTAATCACTCGTGACAGCAGACCTTTTCCCCAGCGTTGTGGTGACAACAGTTTTGTGAAACTTTGAAGGCAGCTGGCTTTCCCAAGAAGCAACCACGTCCCAGGTCAATCTGAGCACTTTACCAAAGTCACCCTCTGAATCATCCTGGAAAGTTGCACATGTGGCTTTCAATGTTTGAATCAAAGATATGCAGTCTGTTACACATAGTGTTGAGCTCTGCAACTCCTTTGTAACAAGCATGAAAAGGAACTTTTTGGTTTGCACCTGTTGCAACAGCTGCTCTGCGTCTATTTTAGTTTGTCCCCTAGTTTCCGCGTATTCAGCTAAAGCCTCCAGCAATACATCCGGCAACTGCAATATCTCTTACACCGACCCAGATTTTGAGCGCCATCGAGTATCCCACAATTGTTCCAGCTCTATACACTGATGGTTTTGATGCATCTCTTTTTGTATCTCTGCGAACCGAGCGTGCCTCTGGGCCCCAGTGAAGAAGTTTTGTATTTGATTCACAATGTGGCATTTCGTGGCAGTTTCTTGAGTCTATTATCAATTTATGGGTCATATTTTGTCATGCTCTTGAATAGTTCCAAGAAATTACCTTTATTGAGCATGTCCCCCGTTTTCCTGTGGTCTCCGAGTTAAAATGTCCAGCTTTGGCATAGCTTAGCAATGTCCAACACAACTTTGACATGTTCCCGGTTCCGCTCAACAAATGATGTGGCATCAGCGTGCAGTTGGTTCAATACTGTCTCACGGCTCTGTCGTCCATGCTTGTCCCTGCATGAAGCAGCTTAGTTAGTGCAATAACATGTAGCTTGCTAACTCATGTTTGTTGCAACAATGTAGCCATTTCTTACAAATACTAACATGATGATGATGAGGATGTGGCCGCCGCCGCTGCTGCTTGTCCTTTATTCCCAGAACCAACAAACGCCTCACAATCACCCTGCTGCGTCTGCTCTCTAGACACGGCCTGGTCCAAACATGCTTCTTCCTCCTCCACAAGAAGGTTTTTTGAAAAGCTGTTCAAAGATATCTTTTTATCCATAGTTTCGAGCCAGAAGAAACCACCTTCTGACAGCGTCAGTCACGCAAGTGAGGAAGAGAGGAATATTATTAATATTTAGTAGTTACATATATTTAATTCTAAAATGTCTTAAGACAAAACAATAAACATTAAAGCAACTATTATTATTATTTTTATTAGTATCTTTTTTTTTTTCATGATTCTGATAGGGTGGGCAAGTTGTCACTTTGTCAACCCCATCTCTCTCTCAATCAACTCTCTGCCTCCTTTTCTCCTCCCTTCATCCTCCTTATGTCCCTCCCTCTATCTTTCTTTTCATCCTCTCCTCTATTTTCCCTTTTTCTTTCTACTCCCTTTGTACTTCCCTTCCTTCTTTCCCGTTACCATCCCTCCTCCTTTCCTACCTAGCTACAATCTGCTGCTCCCAGCACGCACCTCATCCACAGATGGCTCTCCTCTTGTTCATACTTTGCTCTGCAGGAGGAAGAGGAGAGGAAATAGACCTCTGTTGGTGAGAAAGAGGAGTAGGTTGAGACCTGCTGTCTGAATTACAGTCCCGCCGAGTTGCATCATCTCAGAGGTTAAACCTGGATTTTATTATTTTCTTCTCAAAACTGTCCGTTCAGAAAATATAGAATCAGATCTTATTGACCTTTTATATTTCAGGTCACTGGTTCCATTACGACAAATTAGCTCCACTACAGCAGCTGATATTATAAGTTCAAAACCTTCATGAAATTAACAAATTTAAATAACCATTACTTAAAAGTACACACGGGAAAAAAACGAAGCTGACAGAAAAAACTACAACTCCCATGAAAAGTTACAGGTACGGCAGTGCAGGTACTTCTGCAGGATCTGTGGCGACAAGAAAAGGAATCAGTTACCCTTGCACAATAAAATAATACATAACCAGCACATTTATGGTAAAAAATATGGTAAATAGGAAAATGTAAGTGTAAGCTTTTAAGAAAAGAAAGACTTTATTTAGCTTTCTCAATAAATACTTTACACAATCTCAACGACAGAACAAAATAAACCGTACAAAGACAACACATTTACCCCACAAATCAAAGTAACAATCTCAACCTCAGTATATTCATATCTGATCAATTTAAATAAAATATATTAAATATAAATAAACATTTGGGTGCTCCTATGAACCTGAGGGCTGTGTTGTCGGGAGCCTAG
>CALSBV010010269.1:134486-157217 GCA_943590825.1 Bovichtus diacanthus
GCCTCCCTAGGAAGGTGTTCCAGGCACAGCCAGCTGGGAGGAGACCATGGGGAAGACCCAGGACGAGGTGGAGAGATTATATCTCCACACTGGCCTGGGAACGCCTCGGGGTCCCCCAGTCAGAGTTGGTCAACGTGGCCCGGGAAAAGGAAGTTTGGGGCCCCCTGCTGGAGCTGTTGCCCCCGCGACCCGACCCCGGATAAGCGGTTGAAGATGGATGGATGGATGGATGTTTTATATGTTGACAATATTATTACCATATTACTAATGTCACATCTGTAAGATTAAAGGGAACAAGGAAGCAACACAACATAAAGATGTCAAACAGTCTTTAAGTACATTGTTGTTGTTGTTGTCCTTTGAAGACTTTGTGTAAACTCAAGCAGCCAGGGCTGGTTCTTACAGTTTGTAAGAACTGTCTGTGTGGTGTGCGGAGGCATCACAGGTGGCCATGACCTCCACATGGGCGATGCACTGAAAGAAATAAACATCTTGTAACAAATGTAAAAGCAACAGCCATATTCAAGATAATAATCTTGCACAGTGCTGTCAATAGCAGTACACATTAGTTACTGTCAACGTCTAAACCATAAATATACGCACTGTGTCTGATAGTGGTGTGGAGAATTATAATGTTTAATGTAAGACGTTATGCACAGACGCATCCGCACTGAGACTCAAAGCATAGGTTTTAGAATATTTAGTTTAGTATCAAACTATACAATTATATTTTATAACATATATATATATATATATATAAAATTGTCAAAAGAATGTGGCAATAATAACTTTGGCTTTGAAAGCCAGTATCAATAATCCATGGTAAAAACACAAACTAGCTGCCATCACATGTAACTTATTTATCTAATTATTAAAAGTATAATCAAGTGACACCAAATCAACGACTCCTCACTAAAGTCATGTGGAAATCTAAGTTCAGGTTTGCTTGATTCACGGTTGCACTGGACAAACGTCTGCATGTCTTGACAAAATCAAGTGTTGCAATTTACCACAATTATATATTTAAAAAAATGTACGAGCATTTTTAAGATTATTTAGTATAATCTCTAACAAAAATCTTTATTTAACTTTTGCTGTATAGTTACAAGTTCACTGACCTTTGACCGGCAGCAACAAGACCACATGGTGGAGCTTTCTTGGATCCTGATATACACCTGCCCTGACACTGTTGTGTCTCACACACAAGATGTGGCGAAGCACTTATGTGTAGATCAAAAACATTTAATAATGTTACTATTCTAACTTGTTGTACCCCTAAATAACTTACAAGCTTACACTTACAAAATATGGAGCTCAACAGTATTTCATTACTGTGTTCTGCTAGTTCAGAGGTAAATATTGTACCTCTACATTTACCTGACGTTACTGGTTATATTGCAGTTCAGGTTTTACTCTCAAAATATAACAATTCAAATATAATGTTTTATTATTCATTAAACTATCCAGTGTTGGGATCCTCACAGGATAGAGATTGAGCTATTGGACTCAATTTCCCATGATACTTTGTGTCTAGACCCTCCCTCACTTTCTGTAACATGACCTTTTTGCACCTATCTGTGAAAACTGAGCTGATAAAACCAAAACACAGCCACGTGTTCTGTCTCTTTTCTGCTGGTGAGGCCGCGTCACTCTGATCACTGAACTCTTCTCTTACTGTCCAAAGTAAACACATTTAGTAGCAACTGCTCTCCACAGCCGGCTAGCCTTCACACACGCACACACTCTATCTCTCTTGCACACACACTCTCCCATGTGTGTACATATTCCCTTTTGATTGCTTAGTTGCCTTGGTCCAGCCTGACACCAGGAGCCTTTATCGACATCCTCCTGGATCCATCTTTTTTATATACGATCGCATCATGTTTTCTGTCGCATAGATTGTCTATGTTGTATTTTTTACTATGTTGTTTGTTCTGTACACACGTCATCTATTACAGTCTGTCCGTCCTGGGAGAGGATCCTCCTCAGTCTCTCTGAGGTTTAGAACATGTTTCCTCTTTAATTGTGGGGTTTCTTTTAGGGAGTTTTTCCTTGTGCGGTGCGAGGGTCTAAGGACAGAGGGGGTCGTATCCTGTACAGACTGTAAAGCCCACTGAGACACATGTGTCATTTGTGATATTGGGCTATATAAATAAACTTGATTTGATTTGATTTAGTATTAGATATTGTGTGTTTTTACATTTATTGTCTTCTTAATAAATGCTGTTTGGATTATACATGCTGTTTTTTTAATGTTGTACAAGAGTGAGTATTGCCAACCTTTACTGTCAAAGAATTCTGAAATCCTTCAACCTTTACTCACTAATATGGTCATTTTGTTTAGTTATTCATTTAATTATTCATCAGGCTTCCTACTTCAATGTCGAGTATATTTTTACTTTATCGTTTTACTTCGTTTCAAAGGTGAGGTGACTTGGTAAATGAAGTTGTACTAATTAATATAATTAATGATTATATTAAATATAATTAAATTATTATTTTTAATCATTATTAATTCCATCTGATTCCTTCCTTTCTTTCTGAGCTAATGCACCTACTTCATTGTAGTGCCAGTTATTATCAACCCCTATTTATGATTTTATGAATACTAAATAGTTTGTTAATATGAATTATCATTAATATTTGTTCATAGCCAGACTTGCTTATACCAGAACACCAACATAATGGTGACTCTGGCGTGAGGCGCAGTAGGTCCAACACCAGCATTATATTCAAATTGAAAACTTTCACATTGTTCTGATAATGACTTTATTTTTCACTCTTCACTTGAAGTAAAAATTACAATGCAAAAACTTTTACTGTGCAGTATCAATAGTTTTTATTAATAGTTTATAGTTTTACTTCAGAAAAGTACTTTTTTTTAGTACTTCTACCACTTACATTCCCACTTAGAGAACGAGTGAAATACACTTAGGGAAGGTCATTTAATAGGCATATTAGTCGCGTGCTTTGACATAACCACTGCGGTTATATAGTGCACCATGGATTTTATTAACAATGGTATTTTGCTGCTGTTAACAGCGTAGGTATTGATGGGTTGATGGAAAGTATTGTTTTTAAAAGCACATACTTTGAAAGTGCCTTGTTATTAAGAGTATATTTGTTTGTCTGTGAGTTAAACTTAATGCCACAAAAGGGTGGTGCATGAAATAAGTTGCAAAATGTTTAGATGTATTTTATATTGTATATTGTAGATGCTATAAGGGTTTGTGTGCCTCTGGATGTTTTGTAATTATGTCTTTCAGAATGCTGAATCCTGCCATGATCCAGCCGGAGCTAATGAACAGCATCAGAGTTTTTGAACAAAATATTTAGTGGGTCCTCCATGTAAAATTCCCCCATATGTGGGTCTCGTATTAGTAACTTGTATACACTTAACCAGAGTCCCTATGAGATCCACTCCAGTCTTTCTTTGAACTGGACATTGTGATATCATGTTGTATACAAACAAAGTAAAATTCCATAGCTCGTCTCCTACCCTTTTTTTGGCAGATTAATTAACACCCTTTCTTCTGTACAAACATCATTTACATACATATCAAAGTTTGATAGGTTCATTTTATGACCTGAACAACGATGAGACTTCATGCAGAGAGCAAACCAACAGTCTTGCAGTATTATAGCTTACTGCTCAACGTCAGCAAAACAAAGGAGCTGATCGTTGATTTTAGAAAAAAGGAGGAGAAGACACACACACTTGTCTACATCAATGGAGATGTGGTGGAGCAAATGAACAGTTTTAAGTTCCTGGTAATCAGTATCACAATCAACATGACATGGTCATCACACATCTCATCTTGGTGAAAGAAGCTCACACACAGCTGTATTTCTTGAGGAATCTTAAGAAGGCAGAAAACTCCCCAGAACATCATTGGTACAAATCTAGCGAGCATCAGTGATATTGGGGAGAAGAGGAGCCTGCAAAGAGTAAAGGACCCCCTCCCCCCTCCCCCAACCACAGCCATGGCAAGAGATACAGAAGTTTCTGCTGTCGTACCCCAGACTACAGAGCGGCTTCTTTCCTCAGGCTGTCAGACTTTCAACTCATCCTCCAATCTCTACCAAAAAAATTGTTGTCTGTGTTTTTGTAGCAAAATGGGGCTATAACTGTGTTCTGTACAGTGACAATACATTTTGTTGAACCTTGTTACTGAGCAATATAGTGAATAAATTAGTTGATTCACTGCATTCAAACAGACGTTAAAAAATAAATATTGTATAATTTATTGGTCATATCTGCATTTTTTGCTCCCCCCACTCCTCATTCCTCCCACTCATTGTCTCCTATAAATTTTACTAGGCGGTAAAGGGCAAGTTAATGGAGAGGTTTACAGCAGGCTATAAAACCAGTTCATCTCTCTCTCTCTTTGTCTTTTTTCTCTCCATTTCATCCATGATGCCATCGTCATAGTCCATCTCTGCATTATTCACACCTCACATATAACAGTCTTTTTCCATATTTCCACCTCTCCATCATCCTTCCAACAGTTCCAATGAAGGAAAATCTGTAAATATATAAATGCCTTGCTCAAGGGCACCAGAAGGCGAACTGGCACCTCTGCTGGAACCAGTCCACACTCCATACTTGGTCTGTTCAGGGTCTTCAATGGGCGACCCGACAGACTGAGCTACTGGATGTTGTCCACCTGTCTCTCTGTTAGCGTCGCGCGATTTCTCACCCTCTCTCCCTCCATCAGTACATTTATCCTTTTATCCTTCTCAGTCCTTTGTTTTTCACTATTTTTCATCATTTTCTAAAGTGACAGGACTTTAAAGCCTCTTCTCCATAATGCTTTCCTTTTTCCTTCTGTACTTTGTATGATTTCAATAAACTGGTCATTAAAACTGATCCAGGGTCTTTAGTAGACATTTGAAATGTAAATAAAGAGCCAGCAAGCCAGACGGACGTCTCACGACGGGTCTGTGACTTGTAATTGGTTTATCACCTCGTCAAGTTGCTGCTTGACACTCAGTGTAATGGACAGAGACATTCAATTTATCCGAAACACAAGCTGAATGTCAATGAACTGTCAGCAAAACGGAGAAGGAGGAGATAGAGGAATGGATGAGGGAGAGAGGGAGGAATAGGGAGAAAAAATGTGGAGAAGAATAGAAGGAAGAAGAGGAGGAAGATGTAAGAGAGACAAGAAAAGCAGGATGAGATGGAGGGCGAGGAAGCGAGACAAATAAGAAGAACAAGACAAGAAAAAAGGGGTTGTGGGAAATAGCAAAAAGAAAAGAAGAAAAAAGGTGTGATTTAAGAGTGAGAGAGGAGGGGAAAAAGGGAGACAGCGGGGGAGGAAGAGGAGGAGGAGAAAGAAGACATGAACAAGAGAAATAGAAAAAGTCAAACCAAAGTGTCTCAGAAAGCTTCAAATAAATTCTGTATAAATACTGTACATCTCTAAATATTTTCCCATTTAAGTTGTGGTGACAAACGTAATCACTGTTCACATGCATTTGAGTGGCTGGAGCTACGTTTGTGTCGTGCTCTGGAGTCTCAGGGAGGAGGTTCAGGACTCAGCAGAGATCCAGGGTCACATCCTGTCTGTGGTTTAAAGGTATATTATGGAACATTTACACATTAAAATGTCTAAAAAACGACTAGATCTATGATATACTGTATATTTTGTATAGTTGTGTATTTGCATTATCCCAAATGTTTCCAGCTATTTTCAAACCTGAGAAATGTGTAACGGTTTGTTTCATTTGTTTCATTGCCTGTAATAGAGACGTATCCCCTTTGTACATATTTCAGCATTGTGGTTGTCTGCCAAAAGCTGTCATTTATTGACTTCCATTGATTTTTAAGCCACATTTTTACGATAACCCTTTTAGATCTTGGTGGTTTTTAACTATACATTTTTATTGTTTTTTATTTACAAGTTTATTTATACACCACATTTCAAAGTGCTTTACAACAACATTAAAAGCATTAAGACATAATGCAAAAGAAACACATTATAAAATGACATTTAAATACATTAAAAAGTAGTTAAAGATTCAAGAGAACAGAAATAAAAACAAGCCAAAAAATGGAATAAGACAGGTATAAAACACAAGAATAAAAGTTACAGTGTTGTGTAAGATATGAACAATAATTTGTTTTAAAAAAAGGTAGCGGCAAACAAAAAAGTCTTCAGCCTTGATCTAAAATAAATGAGAGTTGCAGCGAACATGCAGTTTTCTGGCAGTTTGCTTACTTTCAATCATTTCTTCTTGGCTCCAAAAACAATTACCTCAGTTTTATCTTTGTTTAATTGAAGAAAATTCTGACAGATCCAACCATGAAAACCATTTGTTCAATGCACTTACTCAGTGCTTGTATTGGATTTTGTCCCCTGGTGAAATGGTTCTGTAAATGTGTGTGTCGTCTGCAGAGTGATGGTAACTTATTTTGTTGTTTCCCTAATTCTGTAATTCCCATTGGAAGCATGTAGAATCTGTAGATGTTAAAGAAAAGAGGCCCCAAAATTGCAGCCTTGAGGAACATATTTGTCAGCACAGATGTGTAATAACCTATAGAAACAAAGTAGTCCCTGTCCTTTAAGTAGGATTCAAACTAGTTTACTACTGTGCCAGAAAGTTCTACTGAGTTTTCGAGTCAGCGTAGAATGTAGAATGTAGAATATGTTGTGGCCGACCATGTCAAATTCAGCACTGCGATCTAGTCATACAGAGACTGATTATGCCACTGTCTGTGTCGTTGAAGACCTCAACAAGAGCATGAGGACTGGAAGACGTCGAAACAGTTGTTCAGAGCCAAGAAGATGTTCAGCTGTTGAAAACAACATTTTCAATGATTTTACATAAAAATGGGAGGTTTGATATGGGCCTATAATTGTTAATTAGTGACATGTCTAGATCTTTTTCAAGATTGGCTTGATGACTGCAGCTTTCAGGGCAGAGACGTGTTTACGATTTGTAGAAGATCTGAGGCCATGCAATTAAAAACAAAATGTAAAAAGCCTGTTGGTATGATATCAAGGCAGCAGGAGGAGGATTTCAGATGTTGTATAATGTCCTCCAGGTTTTTATAATAGGTCGGATAAAATTGTGTCCTAGTATTTGAATTGATTTTACAGATATCCTGTACCTGATATGGAGGCACTGACTGCTTGTCTAAGTTTCAGAATTTTGTCAGTGAAGAAGGAGGTAAATTCCACCTTGCATTTCTCAGTTCCAGGTTATAAAAGCAAAGTCTCTCTTTATAGATGTCATAATGAACCTGGAGATTTGTTTTTTGCTATCTGCATTCACACTCTCTTTTTTCTATTCTTAGCGGCATGGCATTTCTCCATGGGGATGTTTCCTTATGAGAGACAGGCTTCACCTTGGTGGGTGCAATGGCATCAATAACATTTGTAATTTTAAAATAAAATTATCCACAAGTTCATCGACTGAGACTCTAGAGAGGCCGAGTGGAAGAGAAATTCTGAATAAATATTTCACTGGTGTTTTTAGTGATTATCTCTGTTTGAACATTTGTGTGCACAGAGAGAGAGCTCTCAAAGAAAACACAGGAATGATTAGAGAGCACAACGTCAGTCACCACAACCTTGGAAATGTTCGGACCCTTGGAGATAACTAAGTCCAGAGAGTGCCCCTTACTGTGTGTGGGCTCCCTCACATGCTGAGTCAGTCCATAGTTATCAAGAACACAACACAGTTCTTTAGCCCCTCTGTCCTGGGGGTTGTCAACATGGAGGTCTCCAATTCCACTGCTTCGCCGATGATATCCAGCTCCTCATCTGCACCAAGTCCATCTCCACCGCTACCCACTCTATCCTGACAAACTGCATCACTGAAAGAAAATCCTGGCTTCAAATCAATTTCCTCAAACTAAACTGTGATAAATCCGAAATCATTATCATTGGACCAAAAACGCTTACCAAATCCACCCACAATCTCACCCTCAAAATTCTCAGTGGCCACCTCCCCTCACATCCAGAATCTTGGCATCATCTTTGATCAAACCCTCTCCATCGACCAACACACTAAATAGATCACCAAGTAAGTCTTCTTTCACCTCAAAAACATCGCCTCCCTCTCCTCCACAGCTGCAGAAACCCTCATCCATGCCATCATCACCTCCCATCTGGAATACTGTAACAGCCTTCTCTATGGTTCACCCTCAAAAGTCATCAATAAACTCCAATACATCCAGAATTCCGCTGCCTGTCTACTCACCCAGCCTCGGACCCGTGACCACATCACCCCCGTCCCTTTACAAGCTCCACTAGCTCTTCATCCCCCAGAGAATCCAGGAAAAAAATCCTCCTCATGACCTACAAAGCCCTCCATAGCCTGTACCCATCCTACCTGACTGACCTCCTCCACAGACACACTCCCACCCGAACCCTCCACTCTGCTGCTGCTAACCATCTCCATTGCTGCTCCCACCCTCTGGAGCTCACCTGTTCAACACTGCCTTCCACCACTGACCGTTTCTTCTCCTTCTCCTTCCTTTTTGTTCGTTTATTTATTTACTTTTGTTATACTTACTCTGTCAAGCGTCTTTGAGTTTCTAGAAAAGATATACAAGTAAAATGTATTCGTGAGCGGATGCACTCACACAGGGAAACTGCAGAGGGAGAATGAAACGAGGGAGAATGAAACGAGGGAGCGTTCTTTGGAAGCGTAAAAAACAGTTTATTAAAGGCGGCTCGGTCTCGGTCTCTGTCTCTGTCTCCGTCTCCGTCTCGCCTCTGTCCCCGTCTCCGTCTCCGTCTCCGCTCTTCTGGGTGTCGTTCCGTCCTGTCCGTCTCTCCGACATGAACCCAGCCTACTGCAAGACAGAACCAGGTCATCGCCGTGCTTTTATTGTGCGACTGATTACCTGATTCCGTCCAGCTGCCTGGCCTCCAGCTGAGCCACTCCCATATCCTCCCCAGCAGCCGACCCAGCCACCACACGCCACTGCCACATACCCCCACCGCCCGACTCAGGCCGGGAGCCCACCGGCCGCAAGCTGACCCCACCCTCCGCCGAACGCAAGATAAAGTCTGGGACAAAACGGCCCCCAGCCCGCTGTTCGAGGCGTCGGTCTGTAAAACAAACGGGAGAGCAAAGTTAGGGGAAAACAGGAGCGGCTCCCCACAGAGAGCTTGCTTTACCCTCTCAAACGCCAGCTGACACTGCCCCGTCCACTGGACCAGATCTGAGGCACCCTTTCAGGTCAGGTCGGTCAGGGGGCTGGTGAGCTCCGAAAACCGCCGGTAATAGCCCGCCAGCCCCATAAACCTCCTGACCTCCTTTTTCGTCTTGGGAGCCAGACATGCGGCAATGGCCGTGGTCTTCTCCACCTGCGGCCGCACCTACCCGCCGCCCAAGTGGTACCCCAGATACCGTACCTCTCTCCGTCCAACCACACACTTCCTCGGGTTAGCCGTGAGCCCTGCTCTCCTCAGGGACTTGAGTACTGCCCCCACCTGCTGCATATGCTGCTCTCCCGTCTCGCTGTGGATGATGACGTCATCCAGGTAGGCAGCAGCATATGCCGAGTGTGGTCGCAGCACCCGGTCCATGAGCCGCTGGAAGGTGGCAGGGGCTCCAAACAACCCGAATGGAAGCGTCACAAATTGGTACAAGCCGTACGGTGTGGAGAAAGCAGTTTTTTCCTTAGACTCTGGAGACAGGGGAATCTGACAGTAGCCCTTGGTCAAATCCAGTGTCGTGTAAAAACGAGCCGTGCCTAGCCGATCCAGGAGTTCGTCGACACGGGGCATCGGGTAAGCATCGAATTTGGACACCTCATTCACCCCACGATAGTCCACACAGAACCGTACTGACCCATCGGCCTTGCGCACCAGTACGACGGGACAGCACCAGTCACTGTTGGACTCTTCTATTACACCCATCTCCAGCATAGCCTGAAGCTCTGCCTGAACAATTTTCCTCTTGTGTTCAGGCAGCCAATAGGGCCGTGAGCGCACCATCACGCCCAGGGGCGTCTCTATGTGGTGGTGTGCGAGAGTGGTGCGCCCTGGCAGGGGGGAGAACACATCAGCAGACAGCCTTTGCAACGCGGCAACGTCTGCCCTCTGACTCGGTGAAAGATGGCTGTCACAAGAGACAGGGGCTGATTTGCCCGTCTTTTCTACCTCCGGTCCCAACTCATCTTTCTCCATCACCGTAGTAGCCAGAGAGGCAGAGGCCACCTCCCTCCATTCTTTTAGGAGATTGAGGTGGTAAATCTGTGCCGCTCCCCCCCTGTCTGATTGCGCCACCTCATAATTGACGTCCCCCACTCGCCGTGTGACCACAAAGGGCCCTTGCCACTTTGCGATAAATTTGGAGCTAGTGGACGGGAGCAACACAAGCACTTTATCTCCCGGTGTATATTGATGCAGTCGCGACCCTCTCCCGTGATAACTGTCCCAGTGAATGGAGTTTTGCTCTCAGGTCCAGCATGTATTAAATTTCGCTTTTGCTGGTGCTTGGACCCTCCTGCCAGCTTTCTTTTAGCAGGTCCAACACACCCTGTGGCTTCCTGCCAAACAATAATTCAAAGGGAGAAAATCCCGTGGAGGCCTGGGGAACCTCCCGCACTTCAAACAACAGAGGGTCTAACCATTTATCCCAATTACGGCTGTCCTCGTGAACAAACTTACGCACCATGTTCTTAAGCGTTTTGTTAAACCGCTCCACCAGCCCGTCTGTGGATGATAAACACTAGTCCGGATGGAGTGAACGCCCAGTAGTACATACAGTTCGCGTAACGTGCGTGACATAAAGGACGTGCCCTGGTCAGTTAAGATCTCTTTCGGGATCCCAACTCGGGAGATAACGTGAAACAGTGCCTGCGCCACACTCTTGGCCGAGATATTACGCAGCGGCACTGCTTCAGGATATCGTGTTGCGTAATCCACAAGAACTAACACAAAGCGGTATCCCCGTGCACTCCAGTCTAATGGCCCGATGAGGTCCATGCCAATTCTTTCGAATGGTACCTCAATTAATGGTAATGGGCGCAAAGGCGCTTTTGGGGTGGCCGGCGGGTTAACCAGCTGACATTCGCGGCAGGACGCACACCACCGCTTCACGTCTGCGCGGATGCCCGGCCAATAAAATCGGGCCATGATCCGGTTCAGTGTTTTTTCATACCCTAGATGACCGGACATGGGGTTGTGATGAGCCGCCTGGAAAATAATTTCCCGACAGCTGCTCGGCACCAACAACTGGGTGCTTTCCTCCCCTGTTTGCGTATCGCGGCTCACCCGGTACAACCTGTCCCTAATCACCGTGAAGTGCGGGTGAGTAAGTGGTGCGTTCGGGTGCAGTGGGGAACCATCGATACTTACGACCTGGTCAAAAGCATGACGGAGGGTTTCATCCCGGGACTGTTCGAGGGGGAAGTCCTCCACTGGACGCACAGGCTGGGACGGGGACGCTTCGTCGTCCGAAATCACCAACAATAACTACACAGTCAAAGTCAATACAGACTATAGACAGCAGTTCAGTAAAGTCATCAAAAATGGAGTGGTGTCGGAGAAAAAAGGTCCACAAAAAAAGGTCCAAAGAAAATTCAGGACTTCTCTTCCAAACACCGTAACTTCAGTACAGTTGGGAAACTAATCAAGTCTTAAGGTAAAAAGTCGAAGGTAAAAAAAGAATTCACTGGAGACAATCAAAGTCTGATTCAAAATACTTTATTCTTCAGAGAGAAAAGAGTTAAACCGGTGAAAAGTGCTGGCGGCAGACCGACAAGTGGACAGCGAATCACTTGATTTATGCTTATACTCTGCTCCTCATTGGTGGAGATTGGGAAAGGACTATATTCCTCCTCCCATTTCCCTTACATTACACTCTTTTGCACATTTCTATAATGTTTACACGTGTATCATATGTAAGATGATCTCACTGCCCTGGCTAGCTGTTGCTGACTTCAGCATCCCAAGATCCCCTACGCCAGGCCAGCCCTGCTCGCATCCCCAGCGCTCAGTCATGCCTCTCCATATCAGGCATTTTTAATTAGCCAGGTGTTCATTTCTGCTGACACTGATATTTTTGTGTAACTGGGGGCTTTTTATAGTGAGTTTCATGTACTTTTCCACTCTGACCTCATCATTTTCAGATTACAAATTAGAACAGACACAATCTGTACTTTAACACTAGATATGGATACAATCAATATGGTGAATACTTGTGATTAACCTTATTACATTATATTACTTTATAAAACAGAGCATTTAGTGGAAGAAAGTTTACAACAACACTTCTCCCCTTTGTGACTTACTAGTGACTTACTAGTCACAGAGGAAGTACCTGCCCTGTGGCATCAGCAAGCATGAGGATAAAGCCTGATGACAGGTTCAACCATATACATCTAAAAGTACACCAAGTACGTAGGCAACATGGATCCTGCATCACATAAGACCTTTACTCTAATGCTCATACTTTACTCAAAAAACAATAACTATATGATCACACGTTGTGCAAAAACATCACTATGCATGCGGTGTGCTGGTTTTTTTTTCGCAAAAAATTGGTTTGAGCAAGCTAATGATATTAAAACCAACTCTAAGTATGGGAATTATGGGGTATTGGTACACTTTATGTTATATGTTAAATATGAATGACATTCAGTGTATAACATATCACAACATCCAGTGTGTGGTATAGCATGATTCTCAGAGCATGGTATAAAATAATACTCAATGTGTTGTATAATGTGTCACTCACACTCAAGAATATAGTGCTTATTTAGTGTTTCTTAATCACGTGGTTACAATTAGCAACTAGGGTTTTCTTTGGGGCTCTCTTTGGGGACAGATGTGCCAGAGAGGCCAAAGTTCAATGTGAGTGTAGGGGCCTATTGGGGGATGGATGTATCAGAAAGTCCAAAGTTCATGGTGTGGGGGTATGTTTGAGGGATGGATATGTCAAAGAGTCCATAGTTGAACGTGGCAGAGTTTGGGCATTGATGCGTAGGCCAATTCCAGGCAGATGTTGGTAGCGGTCAAAATGTCAAGGCTTTTCTGTAGGCGCTGGACAAGACTCTCGTGCCATTTCCTCTAACTGGGTTTTCAGCTGTTGGTACAAGTAACGGTGTCTGACCCTGGCTCCTTGATTTGAGCTTTATGTGTATGAGTTCTGCTAATCTATCTTGTGCTACATCTGTCTTTTGTACATATTTCCTGCGGTACTAGTTTTAGCAGGATGTTTTGTTGTTCGCGATAACTGTGTAGTTGTTCTCTCGTTTACTAAAACCTGTCCATCTGACGAGGCATAACTATATTTTTTCTTAGTGGGCTTCCATTCCTGTATTTGCAACACAGCATCATTGAACCACGTTCATGAGATTCTTGTCTTTATGCCACCAGCAGTGTGACATGAGGAGTGGATTTTTTGTCACAGCCGCAGCTGCTCCTTGTGGTCCGATATACACATCCTGGCCAATCATGTAGTATGGTTTTCTGTTAACCAGCTCCTCCCAACATTCTTCATAATCTGTATGTTCTTGTTGTTCAGCATACATGACAGTACAATGGAGTGGTAGCTGTGGTTGAGTAGCATGTACCACCTGAGCTTGTACCTAGTGTCTCATGCAGTCTAGATTCTGACATTAGTTGGAGCCAATTGACCAGTGGTTGGCCTTGATTGATGGTTTCCTGTGATGTCTGTACTGGCATTATTCTTGCTGATGGATCATCTTGGAAGTGTACATGGAGGCCATCTTTTGTGCACATCAATTTGGCTTTTTAGGGGCCATAAAAGGTCTCTTCCTAGTAGGTTGATTGGTGTACTATGTAAATATTGCATCGGTGCTATTATGGTTTTCCATGCCATTAGCATTGGGACCGGCTATGTGAGGGGCATTACTTGAATTTTCCCAGAGAAGCCTACAGTCTTGACTGATGAACTGGAGAGGGAGAGTTTTGAGCCGGGTTTTCTAGTACATAAGTAGGTTGCCTCTGTGTCAATCATGAAAAAGTGTTCTTGATCCTGTATGGTCACACTTGTGGTGGGTCCTGTGGTTGTAACGAGAGGACTGGTGTTATTAATTCCCCCTCAGGCTCCTCTGGGCCTCCCTATTGCCAGTCTGCTGCTGGGCCTGTTCATGGGTTTGTTAGGCAGTCTCTGAGGACAATGACCTGTTTGGTCACAGCCCCAGCAGGCATCGTCATCTGGCTGTGCTCGGTTTAGTTGTGGGTTTGACTGGGAACGCCCGTACTGCTGTGTGGGAGGACCTCTCCTTCCTCCATAATGGACTGTTCCTCCCCTCTGAGTTGGCCGTCCTCAGGGATTGTAACTGCTATCAGTTCTTCAGGATTGATTGACATGCACAGAGTTGTCTGGGGTTGACAGTCTCAGTCCTTGCAGGATCTGTGATGGAACTGGCGTGTGAGGTGTGGTTGGATTCTGAGGTGTCACTGTACTGTTGACTATGCTTGGGCTTGATCTATGGTCACCACTGGGGCCTGAGCTTTTGCTTTGTCCTTTTTTGGTCTGTTCAGTTCATTCAGCTGTAGTTGTGTCAGTTTGTTAGCCAGGTGTCTGTCTCCTCTTCCTTCTATTTCTCCTTCCTGTGGTTCTCCACGTGGTGCACAATGTGTTCAGTGAACAGAGGCCACTCCATCTTCATTAGACCCACAACATTATCCAATCTTCTCTGCACTTCTGGTGGCACGGCTTTCTTCACCATCACTTTGAACAGGTTTTTTGTAGTGTTGTTGGAGTTCCAGGTGCTTCCTCTATTATCTCTCCATTTCTGCTGGAAATCATGCAGACATTTTGATGGGCTTTCTTTGTCTTTAACTGTTTCTCTGTCCAATCTTGAGGGATGCATTTTTTCTGGATATTGTTTTCTCAATTCAGCCCACACCTTGTTGTGATGTCCTCCAAAACCCACTTTATCTGCTCTATTTCCATTTACTACCGCTTGCAGTTTTGCTGCTTGGAAGATTTCTTCAGTTGTGGGTTTTCCAGCTATGTGCATGAGCAAAGCCTTGATATCTTCCAATGCCAATTTTACTCCTGCAGTAATTTCTTCTATTGCTGTAATCCACTTATTTGCTCCTTCATAAAGTCTGGTAACCTGCTTGGCAGCCCGATCATATCCATGAATGATCATGGCACGTATTGAGTCTGCCCTTGTGCCATAGTTATTATGGGGCACTGAGCATGCATCTGATGTGGAGAATCAATTACTTCATCTTCCCGTTCCTCTCCTGGCACTGAGTTTTCGGGTCGAAACAGCTTTAGCGTTCTCTTGTCTTCTTTTAGTCTTTAGATTACTGCAGAATGAAGACACAATGTAGCCCAATTTACCAATTTTCCCACTTAACTCTTCTAGGGACGACAGTGATGCACAGCCTTGGACTTCTTGCTGCTTCTCGTTCTCTCCCCAATATGCCATGTCCTTCTGGTGTTCCAAGCACTGCTTTCTGAGAGACTGCTGCCTGCTCCAGGACTCTCACAAAGTAGTTCCAGCAGCAGGGCTAACTTGGCTGTGGTCCACCACCTGCGTATTGCCTCCTTTCACGAGACGTTGGGAAACTCCTCCTGTATTTGCTGAAAATTGACTAGCTTTGTGATATGCCTCAGTTTTAATTCAAGTAGTTTGTTATCTTGCTGTTGCTCCACACCTTCCCATCAATGTAGGTTTGTTCTAACCAAAAATCTCTACACATCCTTCATTATCATAATGCTCTCATGAAATTACTTTTTTATTTTTTGCTGCTATTTCCTTCTTCCATCATAATCTACCAACCTTTTGAAAGGGAAAGATCTTGTACAATTACCAACAGACTATTTTCGTTGCTATTTATGCTGTTATATCAATATTATTTGTCTTCCCGTCAGGAAGTCGAACCCTGGTCTTTGCATTTTTATATATTTGGAGAGCAGGAAACTTTGGATTTATGATGGCTGAGCAGACAGAAAAAGAGAACAAGGAAACAGAGCAGAAATTAAGGAATTAAACACTAAAAGGAACAGGGTATGAGGGGTTTAAAGACCGGTTAATGTTAAAGTAAATGTAAACGGACATTGACATTTATGGGGCAGAAAACCTCTTTTATGCATTTGTTCAAAAACTTAGCATACTCGATTGCTATCATTAGGGCTGGGATAAGTCGACACTGCTCTTTTTTTATTTTTACTTTATCTTTATTGATTGTGTAACACAACAGCCCCAGGACTGAATAAAATGCCAGATGGTTTTTAAATGAATAGTGTGTGTCAAATTATTGATTTATTTAGTAAGTAGCCATGTAATAAATGAGATGATTCATCCAGTCCTGCTTCCCTGTTGGGGTTCATTTCGCAATAATGACCAGCTCGCTGCACATTATCTCTAACTCATTTACTTCCATAGAATTTAGTTGTATACAAATAGAATGTCTAGGAGGCAGGGTTGAAACTGTTACCAACATATCCATATGAGTGTTTTCTGATCTTTCACGTGGTTTAATGTTTGGTAAATTTTGGGCACAAATACTACTCGGTTATGCTTCGAGAAAGATTGCGATCAGTGTGTGTATGTGTGTGGGCCGCAGGAAGACTCACCAATGCTTATGCAGGTTCTAATAGAGATCCTAACAAAGAAAAGACAGAAAGGGCTTTGTAACAATATAACAATTTCACACTCCTTCCATCTTGTACCTGACAGACAACAGGCAACAGTCAGTGTCACAAATGTGGCTCTGCACCTTAGACACTCACTATTTATACAATTGTTATCTTTTCTTTTCAGCAAATCAAATATAAATACATGTCACAGAAATATATTCAGTTAACACAGAAGAATTGAAAAGAAATAAATGAGAGAGCAAGACGTGAAGATGAAGAGAGAGAGAGAGAGAGAGAGAGAGAGTGTGAAATCAGAGACAGAGGGAGACTGAAATGAAGGTAAAGCAATAAAAGAGAAAATATTTGACTGATAACAGGAGCAAGAAGAAAAACAGAGACGAACTCTGACAGGAAGAGGAAGGGAAGAAAGACGACTGAGACGACGAAGGAAAAGGAGCAAGAACAAATGGGTGGGGAAAGAGGAAGAGGTGTATGGTAGAAAGGAAGAAGAAAATGGAAAATATGAATAAGAGCAGGAGGTCAGGAGGAGGTTGGGTTAAATCCTTGGACAGACTCTGACTCTGAACGCTGATTAAAGATGGATCGCTCCTTCGTCCTCTTCATCTCATCGTTAACATGCCGTTTTCCCCGACATGACATGTTCTCTAATCGTCCTATTTAACTTAAACTTTCACTTCTTCTTCTATCCATCCATCTTCCTACCGACTCAGCCTCAGAGAAGAAGAAACTTCACTGACAGTATTATAAAGAAAAGATTCTTCAGTTTGTATTGATTAATTTAATGATTCAATAAATCTATAAAACAATGATTAAATAAGTTTAACAGGGTAATACATTTAAAAGAATTTTTAAAGAATACTTTTTAAGCTCTGTGGATCATTCTGCTCCCAGTAAAAGCTGTTCCTGAGCTATGAACAGGGAAGGAATCCTAACCGGGAGAAACTGATCCGCTACTTCCCAGTGTGTGTTCGGGAGGCAGACACCCTCTCCACATTTAAGAGCAGGCTAAAGACTTTCCTCTTTGATAAAGCTTATAGTTAGGGCTGGCTCAGGTTTGCCTTGGACCAGCCCCTAGTTATGCTGCTATAGGCTTAGACTGTTGGGGGACTCACTCCTCTCCTCCTTTCCCTATCTTTCTCGCTCTCCTCCGCTCCCTCTCCATTAATATGCATTCATGTCCCTTAAATGCATGTTACTAACTCACCATCCAGGGCATCATCCCCGGAGTTTCTGTGTCTCTCATCTGGCAGGTTGCCACTATTAAAGATTACTTCTGGATCACGAATCGTGGCTGCACCTGTTTCCCTGGTCCTGCCTGACACCAGGAAGCCTTTATTGACATCCCCCTGGATCCATCTTTTTTATATACCATCGCATCATGTTTTCTGTCGCATAGATTGTCTATGTTGTATTTTTAACTATGTTGATTGTTCTGTACACACGTCATCTATTACAGTCTGTCCGTCCTGGGAGATATAACCCCTCCCACATCTGGCTATCACTTCCTGTACATGTATAATAATAACCTTTTCACATATTACCTTTAGAATAATGATAATAGCAGAATATTCTTTTTATGTTCACAAAAAATATTTGTGCTCTATCCTTTAGATTTCTTATAAAGCTCATCAGATAATTTGTGGGTGGATTCATTCCTTTATGGAGGCGACATGGACCCTTGAATAACGAGTACTGTAAGTTATTGGAAAATACATTTCAGAGAAATATTACACGCAAGGAGATACTGCCTGATAAATGTGCTAATGGTGTCATATTTTATGGAATATTGTTAATCATCCTTCATCAACAAAGCTGACATTGCTCCGTCAATTTTTTTCTTCTTTTCCTGTCCTCCTGAGCCCTGACACCACTCTTCAATCTTTCATGTCCTTAATAATATCTCTTTTACATCTGTCTTTTATATTTCATGGAGGGTAAAAAGACTGTGGACTGTGAATGAGGAGCTCCATTTTCAATCTTCTCCAGTTGACTTTGAAGTGATCCTTAGTAAAGATCTTTTGAAAAGGAGGCAAAGTGGAAATGAAAGCAGAGAGATATAGAACAAAGATGACCAAAGTGTCAGAGAGAGAAGAGGAGGACGCCTGAATGGGGTCAGACTAGAAGGTTTATTGACGAGAGATTAAATGAATCAAAAAGATTTTATTTGCACACTAAAACACAATTGGACAAAACATAATGGATGCAAAGTTAGAGACTGTTAAAGATAAAAATACTGAAATATTGAACGTCTTTTTTTAAACCAACAAGAAGTCTTCAAAGTGCTTTATATGGATCAATCATATCTGCTGGTCTTGCATGTCAACAGACCCATCTCCGTTCAAACTCAGCAACCTCCATCCACTGATCATACTGTGATCTTCAAAATTCCTACTTTGGGAAGTACTTCGTCTTCTCCTATTGCCATTTATGTCATGATCCTGGCTTTCAGTTTTTCTGTTTCCTGTTTTACTTTGTAAAGAACACTCCCCTTGTGTCATGTCTCGTACCTGTGTGTGTCGTCTATGTTCCATGCTGTGGTTGGTCCTGGTGTATTTATCCCTGTATATCCTGGTTTGTTCTGCTTCTTTTCATCTTAGCCTGCTCTCTCATGTTTTGCTTTATACCTGTTTCTTGTATTTCAGCTTTTCTTAATTAAAGCTCGCTTTTTGTTATCACTATCTGCTTGTGTGTACTGCATTTGGGTCCTCCTTTTAACCGCACTCTGCGATATGTGGACACTTCTCAAAGTTTGACATATTATGAATTGCTAATCTGAAGAAGGCTACAGAGCGTTGCTATCGTTACAGTTTCAACTGTTTAGTAAGTAGCCGTGTAACAAGCGGGATAATGTGCAGCCAGCCGGTCATCATTGCAAAATAAATCCCTTCAAGGTGATTTAATTCCTGCTCACCCTGTCGGGGTTCATTCTGCAATAATGACCGGCTCGTGCATATTATCCCTTACAAACAAACTACTGCCACTATTCCACAGACCGGCAGATGTCGGTAACACGCCAAGATACTCTGCAATGCACCAACAAAGGCAGAGAAGAAGACAGCATGCTAGAAAATATGTAGAACCAAGTACTTTTAGTGCTGAAACCTAACCAAGTTGTTTACTGTGAAGACAGAAGTTTATTTTGAAAAGACTGTATGCATATGCTGAAGTTTACTTGTTGTGCTGGACTTTCGTAGGAAATGCATGAAAAATGAGGAAAATGTTTTGTTAGATATCATACAAACTGTTGTATGACCTTAGCTCTGCTGCCTCCTCCTCCTGTTTCCTAGATTCCACTGTAAACACGGCCATTCATTCAATCGCAGGGTTTCACCATGAGATGATGCTTTCTTCATAAAAACACATCAACCAGCTAAAGCACACTGAAGAGACATTTTTCTTTGGTTAGGCCGTGGTTTACACAGTATGTTTCAGTGCTATGTGGGAAACACCAATTCCTAAAGTGTGTCTGTTGAACTGCACAATCCGTCACAATCCTTCTCGAGGGACCTATGTTTCCTGAAGGCAACATGATTGAGGAAGCTCCTCAGCCTTCTTTGTTTGAACTTGAACTTTCCGTTTAAATTTTTTTTTCAAATGATCAAAACTTTTTCCCCGAATTTAGCTCCATACAATATGATAACAATCATTAAAATTATAGCAAGAGGGTAAAGGGTTTACATTGCATGTTCCACACTGTCCGTTTGAACTGATTCCATCATTATACTACATTTATGGAAAGATAAACATTTCTGATACATTTCTGCCGTGCATACAGTTATGTGTATCATTAATTTCCAACCTGCATTTCTTTTATTTGCATGCACTTCTGTTGAATAACGTGTTGTTACAGCTTTCATGGACAGAATAGACGCATAAATTATGAACTAGAGGCGTGTCTCCTTCATCTCACATAACTTACACTGTATATAAAGAACAACAATCTGTGTTTCACAAAATGCTTCAACATGATGTTATCATGACCTGATCATCTAGATATGATCATGATATAGACAATAATAATCAGTAAATGTGGCCTATATGTGAGAACCAATATGATATGATGATGATGATTTTAGCTTCAGCAACAGAGAAATCGGGTTATTCATATCTGTATACATGATGAATAGTAGGATCCTGGTTATTGATTATTACTGCATGCTATGTGCACTGGCTCTGTGATGAGAGTGATGAACAAACTGAAACCATGGACCATCATGGACCTTCCCTCATGGACCTTCCAGGGCTCCATCAGGGGTCATTCTAGGTGGCTGTATCTGTATGTACATTACAGGTCATGTAGCAGACACTCTTATCCAGAGCAACTTACATTGAACTAACTGTAAACAACTGTAAACAACTCAGGTTTAAGTGTCTTGATCAGGAGCACAATGGTGGCAGCCTGGTACTGAACTCACAAACTTCCGGTGTTTGGAAGCCCAACCATGAGAGCACTAGACTACCACCACCCCATATGTACTGTAATCATACAGGTAGTAATACGGATGGCAAGCAGCACAACACATTTATCTGGTTCAGAGTCAAACTTTATTTCAGTGTTGACAGATGACAGTATGAATTATACAATGTTGTCTACAGTATTTTGAAATCAAACAGATAATCTGTAACTTTGACAAACATTTCACAGCATAAATATGTTTTAACTGTCTGACAAGTAAAAAGATCTAAGTTACTCTGTGAAACATGTAGCTGGTGATACTTAAGTTACTCAGCTGTTTTTATATGGCATCAGTAATTCCACCTTCAGTCATGTTGACATGGTACAGGGTAAAGAGTGTCATTGGTCTGATGTAACTAATGTGTGGTCAGGATTACACATGAGGAATGAACACCTGGCCCATTAAAAATGCCTAATAGGGAATTATCTTACATGTCATACACGTGTTAACATTATAGAAATGTGCATTTAGAGTGTAATGTAAGGGAAATGGGAGGAGGAATATAGTCCTTTCCCAATCTCCGCCAATGAGGAGCAGAGCATGGGAAGCATAAATCAAGTGTTTCCTTGTCCACTCGTCGGTCTGGTGCCGGCGCTTTTCCCAGGTTTAACTCTTTCCTGTAAAGAATAAACTCTTTTTGCGTCGGACTCTGATCGTCTCCAGTGAATTCTTTTTGAACCTGCTAAGACTCTAACAGTTTCACAACTGTACTGAAGTTACGGTGTTTGTAAGAGAAGTTAGGAATTTTCTTTCACCCGGATGTGGACTTTTTTCCTCCGACACTAACAAGTAACCTGTCTCCTCATGGACCGAGTTTCAGTAGGCATAGCATTTAGCATACAGTCACGTTACACGTCTAAGTTAGCATCAAACTGCTTTACATAAATAAATAATAACTATTTGTACATGTGTTGAATTGGTTGTTACCAACATGTAGTCAGATATTTAGTTGAATTAGATATTGTGTATTCCGAAATTGTTCAACCTTTTCTAGCTATTCATATGGTAATTTTGTTTATCGTTACTACTTAGTTAATTAGTTCCTAATTCATAGTATAGTATTTTTTATGAGACTACATTAACTGGCTATCGTTTTCCTTGTTGCAAAGGTGGTGTCCCCTTGAGGGGATTTCACGCAAATATAATCATACTAATGAATTTCATTAATAATTATTTGTAATAATTACTAATTCTCTCTGATAGTCTTTTTCAGGTATTATTGTGAGGAAGATTAGTCTCCTCAATGCTCCAGATTTCACTTTAAGTCACATGCTTCATGTACGTCATAATTTATTTACTCTTTCTCTTTTCATTTGCTTTTACAACAGGAAACACTTTTTCTGACATTACAAATTTCCACTCCATTTTTACATAAAACCGGTGGATGAAAACACACTTAGCCTCCTACTGGTTCTGTTGAATTACCATGTGTCCTTGTAGTCACGATGAATAGTACAATATATTTAGTATATTTCTTTGCGTGCATTGGTTTGTGATAGTGTGTATGTTTCATTTGAAATAAGACCTTCGCTATGATCCCTGAACATCAAACAAACAAAAATATTGGACATGTTTTAGCTAATTTCAGTAATTTATCTCTTTGTTTACCTCCTAAGCTCTAACCCATTATAATAAAGGTCATAATTAGATTTCAGCACACAATTACTCTTACGGGTACATTGCCAGACGGGTGGCAGTGAAGGTCGGGGACCTCGAC
>CALSBV010010269.1:157617-175495 GCA_943590825.1 Bovichtus diacanthus
CGCGACCCGACCCCGGATAAGCGGTTGAAGATGGATGGATGGACTTACTCTTATTTTTCTGCGTAGGTTTTCGACTCCGTCCACATCCTCCACATCCTCCACTTCAGCATCGATTGAAAGATTAGAATCTGCAGCTCCTGCAGGTTCCCTCTCTGCTTCTTTCAGAGTTTCCATACAAAAATCCCAACAATATGATGTTTGTTATCTTCAGAAATTGACTTTAGGTTGGCGGCACAATGCTACATATTTTCCATTCCTTTCTATTTAAATGTAAAGTAGGTAGATTGAAAAACAAAAAAATGAATAAATAAATAAATAAAAAGAAGGTTCATCATCATCTTTATCCGTCTAAAACCAAGAATACAGAGTAAAATAAGTGGGACAATATCAATAAAATCCAAAAACCAGTTCAGAATCATACAAGTGATAAAAAGTTTGATCCTGTTACTTGAAGATGTACGCTTTATTCAACAATCTACTATCTAAATTCTATTGATTTTGATGCAATCTATTTTAATTGTGTGTCTCTTGACATGTGAAGGATGAGGTGTGACCTCTTCAAAATGAGACGCTTGTTTTCAGGAAAAGTGACCTGATGATGAAGTTGAAGCTGAAGTGCCTTTCAGAGCAGTGTGTCGGTGAGACATTCATGCAGTCAGAGTTCAGATGGTCTTCAGACGCACTGGGATAGAATATTACAGGGCAGATGAATGACAAGGTGGACGCAGGACGACACCGTGGGTAAAGTGACCTCCCAAGATGCACTGCTGCTCCTCTCCTTATGAAGTGAAACTGTGGTGGGTGGACCTTGGACCCTTTAGGGGCGCTGGGGGAGCAGCAGAAAATGTTGTACATTTTAAAGTTTAATGCATCAATGTGGTAAAGTTTGAGAGACAAATTAAGAGGCTAGATATATAAAGAACTGTGTGCCCTAGTAAACAATTTAATCATAAACACATTGGTTGTATAGATATGAAAAATAATTACCCACAGAGCATGGTAAACAAGACATATGTGACGCCCTTCAAACTCTCCTATTATGTCTCATTTTAAGCATGCACTCTGTGCAACAAGAGGCCCAGGTGTAACGCCTCATGTATGCACCAAAGGGCCTGGGTGGTCAACTCACACTGGAAGCACCCTGGGGTGCCTCTTCTTCCTCTTCTTTGCTCCTCCTCCTCTTGTTTCCCCTCCTCGTCTTCCCCTCTGTAAACTGGCCTTTGTACATACATAAATACATTTGAAGATATTGAAGAGAGATAACTATAGACTGAAGTGTAGAATTAAAGTTCGACAATCTTCATATTTTTAATCAGTGGTCAATGAGACCTTGAGGTCAATGCTCTAAAGTACACATATGGTCTTTGGGGTTTTTGAACTGTATGCTGGGAAACGTAAAACAAACTTCATAAGAGGTTATTTGAGGAAAAATGTGTATTCATAGAAAAAAGAGAGGGAGACAGAGAGAGAGAGAGAGACAGAGACAGAGAGACAGAGAGAGAGACAGAGAGAGACAGAGACTTTTTTTGACTTTATTTAAATATTTTCCATTTTCACAATTACTTCAACATAAAGTGCTCAAACTTTTTAAAACTATCTAATAAAAACTTGTGTAATATATATATGGCCATCTTGGCTTCTCCTGAGAGGAAGTTTAGGAGCTGCCACTTTTCTTTGTTAGCTTTTTTGTAGGCAGCTCCCATGATAAAAACACTCTCAGTAAAAATTACATTAAAAAGACTAAAAACCAAAGTTAAGAGAGAGAAGAACTCTGTGAGTCTCTTACACTCGCTAAAAACATGGAAAACAGTTTCACGCAGATGACAAAAAGGACAGTCGTTAAAAACAGCAGGATTAATAACAGAGGCAATTTGAGGCGATAGCGCCATGTAAAATCCTCCACTGGAGGTCGGCGGTCCGCTTTTTGAGGGGAGGTTTATATAAAATCCTCCACTGTGGGCCAGGTCCACTTCCTCCACCCAGTCTGGTACTCCACACAGTGGAGGGCCTGTCAGTGAGTCCATTTTTTTTTATACTTTTTACACAGTTCCCATAAAAGGCGGTTTTGTCCGCCTTACACAGCGACAGTTTCTCTGGGTTTTTGACCTTGAGCAGGGGGCCGGTCAGCTCTCCGAGCCCTGGGCTCAGGTAGATCTCTGGAAAAGGATCCGCTGGGTCTGGAGAAGCCTTTCCATCGCCGTAGTCCTTAATGAGGCTCCTCTCCTTTCCAGACAGCCTCTGGCTCCAGAGCTCCAGGATCCTCTGGGCCACCTGGACAGAGTTCAGACCCAGCAGAGAGCCCAGGGCCCGGCATCGCTCAAAACAGCTGGTGGATGCAGTGGGGCCCTGGACCTGCACAGCGCCACCATGAGGCCGGGTGTGACGCTGCTGCAGATGTCCAGCATGGCTCTGTGACTTAGAGGCTCATTTAACAACCAGTGCAGAGAGTCAGACTTTGGGCACCTTTTTTGGTTAAAAAGGGCCCAAGACTTAAAAACACCCGGATAAAACGGAGGCAGCTCACTTAACTTTAAACATTTAGAATCAGTTAAAAACAGAGCAGCATCCAGCCCCAGGTTACTCACATGTCTGAGAATGCAGCTGGCCACATCTCTCCACACCAAATCAGCCAGGCCTGTAAGATATTTCTGTAAAAACTGGAGTCTAAAAATGGCTGTTCGGCTGGCCAGGTGGACGAGGCCCTGCCCCCCCCCTCCTCTCTGGATAAAAACAGCACCCCCTGTGGCACCCAGTGTAGACCATCCCAAAAGAAATCTACCATCTTTTCTTGTATTTTTGCGAGTAAGCCTGAGGGAGGGTCTACACAGGTCAGACGGTGCCACAGTTGGGATGCCACAAGGTTGTTTAAAACTAAAACCCTACCTTTAAAAGACATTTAAGGGAGCAGCCATTTGTATTTGGAAATCCTTCCCTCAATCTTCTCTGTGACGTTCTCCCAGTTCCTCTGGACCACGTTCACCCTACCTAAAAACACACCTAGATATTTAAAACCATCTTTTTTCCAGGTAAGGCTCTGGGGAAGAACTGGGAGACCACCATGCCACTCACCGACAGCGAGGGCTTCACTTTTCTTCCAATTCACCCTTGCTGCCGATGCTGTACTAAAATCCTTTATAATGTTGATTAAAAAGTCTGCATCCCTCTGGCTTCCAATAACAACCACTATATCATCAGCATACGCTGATAAAAGAATGCCGCCATTAAAACTAGGTAAAAACAGACCCTGTAGGTTGGAGGGTATTTTGCAGAGGAGAGGTTCCAAGGAGAGCGCATAGAGCATCCCCGACAGAGCACAGCCCTGCCGGACCCCTCTACACACTCTAAAAGGAGCACACAGACCACCATTAAACTTCAGCACACTCTCAACTTCACTGTACAACACCTTGATCTTAGCTATGAAACCAGCGCTGAACCCAAACTTCTCCATCACTTTCCAGAGGAAGTTGTGCTCAATGCGGTCAAAAGCCTTTTCCTGATCTAGAGAAATCAGACCAGTATAAATGCCCAATGAGCTGGAGACTTCCAAAATGTCCCGAATTAGGTAGACATTGTCTACCATGGACCTGCCGGGCACACAATAGGTCTGATCCCAGTGGATGACCTGCTCCATAGTCCTCCCCAGCCTGGTGGCCAGGGCCTTGGACAGAAGCTTGTAATCCACACACAGCAAAGACACAGGGTGCCAGGTTTCCCTTCTTAGGCAGAAGTGTGATTACTCCTCTGCGGCAGGACATCTGCATGGAACCAGAGGTCAGACTTTCATTAAAAACATCTAAAAGATCATTTACTAAAATATCTAAGGCTATATATAAGGCTTTATAAAACTCGACTGTGAGGCCGTCGATGCTGGGAGTCCACCGTCCCTGCATACCCCCGCATGGTCAACGGCCCCTCGAGCTGTGAGTTGGTTTCCTCGGAGACCTGTGGTAGTCCACCACAAAACTCCTCCACCAGTGTGTCCTCCCCCTCATACTCACTGGAGTAGAGGGAGGAATAAAAACTCACAGCTCGCCTTCTGGTCTGGCTTGGTTAAGTTATTTCCTGCCCTGTGTCTGAAAGAAGTGAGTGGATTACCCTCTTCTGCCCGATCTTTTTCTCCAGGCTGAAGAAGAAACTAGAGGGAGCATCCATCTCGGTGGTGTTTTGAAACCGGGACCGGACCAGTGCACCCTGTACTTTAACCTCTAGCAGGTCGGCCAAAGCCATTTTTTTTACTTTGAGGATTTCAATATATCCTCGATCTCCTGTGGACTCACTGATTTTTTTCTAGTTCCACTATGTCACCCTCCAGGTCTTTCATAGATCTGGTGATGTCTTGTGTGACATTGAGGGTGTGCTGCTGACAAAGCATTTTTATCTCAGTCTTACCATGGTCCCACCACTGCCTAAGACTGCTAAAATCACCCTTTCTCTGTCTAAAAACACTTCAGAAATAAATAAAAACCTCTCTAAATTTTTTATCAAAAGTAAAAACTAAGTTAAAATGCCAGTATGCGCTTCTTGGCACAATGTTTCTAATAAAAACATTATATAAAAGCAAGGAGTGATCTGTAAAACCAACAGGTATAATAGTGCACATTTTATAAATATTAAAATGATGTTTAAAACAATAAATACGATCTAACCTGGCTGAGGAAATCCTATTCTCTCTCAGGTGGGACCATGTGTACTCTCAAGTGTCTGCATGCATCCTCCTCCACACATCCACCAGGCCATGAGAGTGGACCAGCTGCCTCAGAGCATTCTGGGACGCTGGGTGGAGTGGTTGCGATCTAAAGATGCATTTTCTGTACAGTTAAAATCCCCCCCCAAGAATAAAAAATCCTCCAAGGCACAGCCATTTAAAACATCATTAACTTTTTGTAAAAACATCTTCCTCTCTGCACCGATTGTGGTGCATAGACATTTATAAAAACAGCAGTAAAAAGGTCAAACCGTGCTTTAACTAAAAGCAACCTGCAGTAAAAGACTTGGAGAAGAGGAAGCCCACTCCTCCACTAAGAGTTGTGGCTTGAAATGACTTCCCCTTCCCACTCTCTCCTCCGGTCTGTCTCATTAAAACTGTCGCTGTGCGTTTCTTGTAAAAAAAATACATCAACATGCTTCATTCTGGCGGTTTCATAGATTAGTGCTCTTTTTTTAAAAACTCTGGCTCCATTCACATTTAAAACACCCACTCCACAGCTATCCATAAGAAAATATGTGTTAAAAGCAAAAATAAAAACAAATAAATTAGTTAAGACACACATCATCAACGTTCAATTGTTTTTTTACCTTTAACACAAGTTTTTTTAATCTAAAAACCTCTTGGTCAGTGAGGCCAGACTCCTCTCTCTGGCTCATATGGAGTCGGGCTGAGGTATTAAAAATGGCTATATCTGGAAAGTGATCCTCCACTTTTACACCATGCTGGTTTTTAGTTTGCTGGAGGAACATTTCAACATTTCAGCCGTATATATTTTTTTTTTCTGACTGTTACTTAAAACAAAACTAAAACCATCACTGTTGTCTGAGGCAGACTCTTCCTCACTGGCACTTTCCTCTGTCTGCCCCTGCCTTCTACCAGTATGTCCTTCATCCCCAATTTTGATGTTTTTTGCCTCATTAGTTTCTTTTTTTGCCCTTCTTCTGCGTTTTGTAGCAGGTTTTTGTTTGTTTTCCTCTGCTACCGCCACTTCCTCCTCCATCTCGGCTTCCTCGACCTGTTCACCCCAAGTCCTTTTTTCCACTATATGATTTAAATCCATTTCACTGTTATTTTCTGGTTCTGTCTGTTCTTCACTGTTCTTATCTGTTTTATTTATCTTCTCCATATCATATTCACCTATTTCTTTGCCTTTTTTAACCCCAACCTTGCTTTCTCCTGCCTCACCCAAACAACCTTGCCCACTTTCTTTTACATCTTTACTATTACACCCACCCTGTGAAATCTCACCACATATCTCGTGCACTAGGTCGGACACGGCAGTGGCACGGTGCGGCGCGGCTCGCGAGTCCACATATGTGACTCCCTCCAAACTGTCCTTTTCAAATCTCATTTTAAGCATGCACTCCATGTAACAAGGTGTTACACTAAATGTTTTCACCCAGTGGAGTTGTTGTCTTTACCACCATTGTCGTCATTGCAGCTAGCTTCTCCCGGTCAGGATATCTTAATTGTTCATTGTTCCCGATCGACAAATTATCTGCAGAGGTCTCCTCCTCTCCAAAACAAACAGAACAGGTGATTAAAACGGATAAAAACAGTGAATAAAGCTGTTTCACATTAAAAAACAGTGTTTCTCATGCACGCCGTGCGGGTAACGCTAACGTTTGCTAAGCTTGTTTCTTAATAATTAAGTGTCCACATGTCAGATGACTAAAATTCTTCATTCAATTAAAATACCATTTAAAACCACTAAGATGTAAAGAATGTCTAGTAAAAATCTGTCTTAAAACTGGAAAAAAAGTCAGTTTTTGAAGCTTCTGGCAGTCAAACACAACGCTGATGCTGCTCGAAGGGGAGACGACGTCATGACAGCAGAGAGGAAACGTTGCCTTCAGTAAAGTTTCTCTGAAACATTTGGGATAATGCAAGTACACAACTCTACAAAATATATACCATAGTTCTAGTAATTTTATTAGGTTACATATTATATCTTTCATGAAGTTATGGGCTTCTTTTTGCAGTGATTGTAAAAACGTCCTGGAGTTTAGCTGCTGTCTTTTCAATCCTTTATAGTTTTATACATTCCTGTGATGTAGACTGCCAGCACACTCTCCATGGTACATCGATTAAAGTTCACACGCCCATACCGAAGTTCTTAAGGCGCCTCAGGTAGTGCAACCTCTGCTGTGCCTTCTTGGTGCTGAGGGACTGTGTAAGTTTGTCTGTGAAGTGTGTGTCCAGGATTTAAAAACTGCCAACACTTTTGACAGATGAGCCATTGATAGGAATAGGAGTGCTAGGTCTTCAACTTCGCTCCTATAGGTCCTCTCATTGCTATCGCTCATCAGTCCATGGAGCTCCAAAATATCAGCTTTACTAGAATGAAGAAAAACTAGCTGGTTTGAAAGTTTAGTAATGATGAATTTTGTGCCCATTCTTCTTTTGAGACCAACCACACCCAGTCTCTGTGGCTGCATCTGAAGAACCATAAAGGAAAATAAGTAGTCACAATACAGAGTCACTGTGTTGTTCTTACGCCAAAATCTGACCACAGGCGTGACACTTACTGGTTTTAACCCATGCAGTGTGTCAACAGTGAATCCATCGCCTCCACCCAGTGGTTTAAGTTTTTCATTCCTTAACATCAATAAACACAACAACAGAAACAGGGTAAAGAAAGCTCTACCCCCGGAGCAGGGACCTTTTACTGTAGGGGGCAGAGAACCCTTTTCTCTCCGGATATAATGCAGGTTTTTTTGGAAGGTGTTTTTTTTCTTCTTCCTAGTCAAATCGTTTAGGAGTTAAAAATCCGACACAACCTTGTACCCTGAGTGTTTTATGAAACCTTACATAAGGACTCCCACACACCTGCAGGAAGCTGGGCTGACACGAATCCACAGTGTGGGTTTAAAAGCCCAGCGGCACAGCTGTAGTGTTTTACTGAGATGTGGTCGAATCTAAAAAGCTCCGTTGCTCTCTGACTCAGTCACATGCTGTAACGGCCGGGTTAGAGATCTTAGTGATTTAATAACTTTTGAAGTCCTATTACTGGACTCCAAGCCATCAGGCAAAAATTCCTACACTAAATGTCTATCTGATGCTGTAGCTACATTTAAGGAAGTGATTCCATCAGCACTTGATTTAATACCATGTCATAATATAACACAGGACTCCTGTGCTAACTTTAGTCCCTCCCAAATCCCGTTGATAGAGCTGCAGCCTCACTGTGAATGACACTGGTCGCTTCTCTGATAAAGAAGATAATAAAACAAAGTATGTTAGCTCCATGGTACAACCCGCAAACCAATGAGCTAAAGCAAATATTGAGAAAACTTGAGAGGAAATGGCATTCCACCAAGCTGGAAGAATCTCATTTCGTCTGGCTAGATCATCTTAAAACATATAAGAAGGCTCTCCGTAAAGCCAGAGCAGCTTATTACTCTTCATTAAAAGAAGAAAACAAGAACAACCCCAAGTTTCTTTTCAGCACTGTAGCCAGGCTGACAGAGAGCCACAGCTCTACTGAGCCTTCTATTCCTATATCGCTCAGTAGTGACGACTTCATGAGCTTCTTTGATGATAAAATTTTAATTATTAGAGACAAAATGAATCAAATGAATCTCCTGCCCTCAATTGGTAACGACTTAACTTCAACCACCGCAACCTTAAAAACAACTGTAACACCTGATATATAGTATTTAGACTGCTTTTCTCCGATCGATCTTAACCAACTAACTTCAACAATTTCGTCGTCTAAACCATCAACCTGTCTCTTAGACCCGATTCCAACTAAGTTGCTTAAAGAAGTTTTACCCTTAATTAACACCTCGTTCGTAAATATGATCAACCTGTCTCTATTATCTGGCTATGTACCAGAATCATTTAAAATAGCTGTAATAAAACCAGAGCCGGCTCTGGTGAAAGTTACCAATGACCTTCTAATTGCATTGGACAATTTATTTAGGAATCAATTCATACACTTTCATTGTTATGCAGATGATACCCAAATATATCTATCAATTGAGCCAGATGAAACCAATCAATGAGCTAAACTTCAAGCATGTCTTAAAGACATAAAAACTTGGATGACCTGCACTTTTCTGATGTTAAACACACACCTCTGAAATGCATTATCTAAAGATATAGTTACCCTGGATGGCATTACCCTGGCCTGCAGCACCTCCGTATGAGCTATCTTTGATCAGGATATGTCCTTTAACTCCCACATAAAACTAATTTCAAGGACTGCCTTCTCTTATCTATGTAACATTGCAAAATTAAGGCACATCCTGTCTTAAAACAATGCAGGAAAACTAGTCCATGCATTTATTACTTCAAGGCTGGATTACTGCAAGTCCTTATTATCATGTTGTCCCAAAAAATCCTTTAAGACTCTTCAGTTGATTCAAAATGCTGTATGCTGCGAGTATGCTGCGAGTATTGGCAAGAACTAGGAAACAAGAGCATATTACTCCTGTATTAGCTGCTCTGCACTGGCTCCTGGTAAAATACAGAATATAATTTTAAATCCTTCTCCTGACCTACAAAGCAATTAATGGTCAGGCTCCAGTTTATCTTAAAGATATAAGGTACTATGAGACCTTATAACCCAACTAGAGCATTGCGCTCCCAGAGTGCAGGGTTACTTGTGGTTCCTAGAGTTTCTAAAAGTACAATGGGAGCCAGAGCCTTCAGCTATCAAGCTCCTCTACTGTGGAACCAGCTCCCAGATCCCCTGATCCCTACCCGGTTTCCCACTATGTTAAACTCCCATGTTTGTTCCCTCGTTCCTTTCATGGTGTTTTCAGTTTTTGCCTGTCTGTAGTGTTTTTTTTTTGGGTTTTTTTGTAAGCTTTTGAATAAAGCTCTTTTTGTTAAACTCTCCTTCGGTTATCTGCGTTTGGGTCCCCCTCATTACCTCACCCTTGATAGTACAAACTCGCCACAAGATGGACCCGGCAGATAATTTTGACGAGGAGATGATGGCTCTTTCATTCACTTTGCTATGCCTCGAGGAGTGGAAGAGTGCCCCCTGTAGGGAGCTCAAAGGGGTGGCGCTTAGCATGGCCCACAGAGAAGTGGCGGCGAAGCCTTGGTTATTCAGCTCTTTGCCGGACTATCTCAAGGCCTTTCTCGACACCCCTGCTCCAGACTCTGACCCTTTTCTCAGATCTCGCCTGGCCCTGGTTGGGCCTCGGAGTCTTCAGAGAGCTTCCAGGCTTAAGAAGAGGAGATCCAACCGTCCCAGAGGTTGTCAGAACTCCAAATCAGCCCGTCAGTCCCCTGTTCCCGCTGCTGAGGTGCGTCAGACCCCTGATCCCCGCTGTCGTCGAGGTGCGTCAGGTGTCTTAATCCTTCTGCCCTGTGAGATTTTCTTTCTTTCACCCATCGTCTTTTGTCCATCTTTCTCTATTTACTTCTGCTCATTTATCACAATTTCCAAGATAATTTCATTTACATTTCTTTTTTTTTTCTTTTTTTATCTACACTTTCTTCTGTCTCTATACCTAAACTTATTGATTTTTATTTCCATCTTTTAACCCTTATTTCTTATTTCCATCTATGTGCATTTTCATGTCGTTATTTCATATTCCTGAGCCATTTGTCGAGATTTACTTATATTCTTGTATCTTCTTTGTTTTATTTATTCATTTAGCCTCAACTGCTTAAAAAGACAGTTCAAGACTTTATTTACTTCATTTTGTTTTTTTATGCTGATCCTGTTTGAGCCTTAATTCTTCCCATCCCCTTTTTCCTTCACTTACTCTAATTCCTCCTCCTGCCATCCCACCATCCTTCTGTCCATCCCTTTAGGTGCAGCTCAGCACTTAAAGACTAAAATCTTCCTTGTAAGCCGTTAAAAAAACAACGTTAAAGTGGAGCTTAAATCTGAGATCAGCAGGCTTCCTGCAACCGCAGCTAATGAGACCGCGTATTCATTCATACTTTCAAGAGTTCAAATGTTCTTCACAACTAATTAGATAAAAGAAGGAAAACAAACGAAACACAAAAAGCTTTGAATGTCTTTCATACTCCATTTGTCAAATTAAAAAAAAGTGATTTTTGTAAAACGATTTTTATATAGAAGCTCGCAAAGTTGGACATCCTGAGGATTTCTCTATCTTCAGCTTCAACATCCGAGATAACATGTGTAGTCTGTCCTGGGGGTGGGGCTACAAGAAGCTGGAAGTTTTGTAAAAAAATATATTGCTTATAAAGCATCAGTCTGGTGATATTCTATATTTTTCTTCATGTGCTGACTGTCATGTAAAAAGTATTGTGTGTGTATTGAAGCCTGATATATTTTCTTACTCTGTGCCACAGAGCTCTAATTTTTTTTTACTTTTACCACAAGGTGTTCCTTTTATTACCATGAACACACACACACACACACACTGTAGTGTATTTTGACTCGATACCAAATACACAGTCCTGCTGCCCCAAATACTCACTAGAGCACCAAATGTGGAATACTCCACCACTGAAAATAGTCCTCAACAAATGCACCATTTCTTCCTGTTTGTTTAAACTACAGTAACCAGCTGATTTTTGGGGGAAGTTACTGAGAACTTAAAAAAATAATAATTTGTGTTTTTAAAGATTTACATATTCAGTAGGAATTAATGGTCTTGGAGCTGAGAGCCACAAACAGGAAGTCAGAAAGTGTTGAGGGGCGGACTAACATGCTTTTGATTTGAGTCTAAACATGAGATATGTTGAAAATAGAGGATAACTCCAGATTTTCACTTTAAAATCCCAACTAAACTGAAATACTAAATGTTACATAAATAATGTAACCTTGCAGGAATAGAGCTGATTTATATAAAATGTGTCCCAAAGTTCATTGGTGTTTTGACCACCTATTTGCAAGCCTAGTTTGAATTTTTCAAGGAACTGACATTTATTTTGAGGAAAATGTCTTTAAAAAGCCTGAGTGCTTCGGCTGCTGCTGGTCATGCTAATAAAGCCTCTCTGATGCTGAATCAGACACTAAAACGACAGACATAGATGGAGTTAAAGAGAGTGTGAAGGGAGGCTTTCAAGCAACAAAAGATAGCAGGATCACCTGAGGAGGAGCATGAGATGAAAGGACGAGCCAGAGAGAGAGTTAATAGAAGAATGAGCGACAGGGAGTGGGCCTTTCTACTAATGGGAGGAGGTGTAAATATTTAGAAAACGAGGTACCGTTAAGTCTTTGGCTCCGGGCGGATTAGCGACATCTTAAAGCTCGTTAAGTCCTTTTACTAGCCCCCCCCGACCCCAGCGTGAACCTGGCAGCACAAGCATCCATATGCTCGGATGGTGTGTTGACAAGCTGACAGGCTGAAGACTGCCTGAAATGACAGTTGGAGTCATGAAGATTAACCAAATACGGCTAATACTGCTGTCAAATGTTTGTCTGGACTGTGCAGCTATGTGTCCCCAAACTCTCTTCATCTTAGTCCCATTTGTCATATTAGGCTCGAAATAGCTCTGACAGGACTTGGCCTTCATTATACAGCTTCACAAAATGCTGTCAGACTGTAACTATTTGGAATACTCATTACCAACATTGTACTTTAAAAGCATGTGGTTCTTAAGCTCTACTAGCTATATGCTAAAACAATTGTAATTTGTATGTAAAACTGTCTTTATCTTAATTCAGTATGTATTTCTGATTTGGTCTAATAGCACTTTGGTAGGTTACTGAACTGAAAGTAAACAAAAAACTAGAAATAATCTTGCGATGTGATCCCACCAGCTGCAACGCCAAAGCGGGCTGGAGGCTTGAAGTGACTTCCACCTTCCACTCCCTACATCCGGCTCCATTGCTCGTATCACACCGATCTTTGAACACCTTTCTTTGGATCTGAACTACACACCTGTAAAGTGTTGTGGCTTCAAATTGGGACAGGAGCGCAAAGTGAAGTGGGGGGCCCCCTGATCGAATTCGGCTTTCATTTTTCACTACAAATCTGTTCAATTTCGTGACAACATCGGACAGAAATATAAACACCTGGCAAATTAGTCAAAACGGCCAGCAGCACATTATGCCATGATGACACACACACAGACTCACAAGGTTAAAATAACAGCAGTGTTGCTGTTGCAGCTGGAAACAAATAATGTATGAGATATTCATGGTCCCTCTCTTCTATTTGTTTTCAGCATATTTTTTTGACAGCTTTTTGGAGTCGCTCCCAACTGTTTTTTGTGTCAGTATATGTATTTTTAGCATTTTATATAACTTTTTTATGGTATGGTACTGACAGTAAATGATGATGAAACAATAATAGGACCCTTTAAGTCCCTTCTGGCTATACTGCATTTTGTTTATGCACCATACACTTTTTATGGTCTCTATAGGCTTTTACGATTACTTCCATCATTTTTATAATGCCTATGTATTTACTGTTTTATTTCACATAGCATGTGCAATATTTTATATATGATCTTTTATTCTTTGTATTGTCTGTGTTTGTGTATTACTGTGTCTTTGTTTATGCATTGTTCTAAGTTGAATGCAGCTGTGTGTACCACTTTGGCCCCTCTGGGACAATAAAATACATCTTGTCTTATGTTATTTCAGTACATTTCTTATCAACATTTATGATTAAGGGTGAAAGGGCTGTCTTAATTAGCTCCAATTTCTTTTTGTAATGTATGTTAACTGTTCATTTATAACTGTGTATACATTTTTTTCTATATCAGCTTCAATGTAATGTTTAATGTTGTAGATCAGCTGCTGACAAACTGATTTCTCCTGACGTATCTAGAATATTTCCATATATTGGAATAAAAAAAGTATTTTACGCAGATCTACCACCAAATTAAAATAAACATAATGAAAATGGTAATGGTAAAATAAGATTAATTTGTATACTCTGAGCCACTTCACTGGCCTCTCACTGAGCTCCGCTACAGTACTCCAACTCCCTCAATCCCCCTGTTTGTTTAGCCTCAGACTTCTGGAAAATGTCCGTTCACTTAGCGTCATAGTGACCTGCCGGGGTTTCCAGGTTCTGTGTAGAAGTGTCTCTCTGACCTCACAGTAACTCTGGAGGATGGTTGGTGTTTTGTCCCACCAGTCGGTGCAGAGGTCTCATTGACCGGACTGCAGCCTGACAGCCAGAGATCAACGGTTCAGATGTGACTGAGTTTCCCTTCCCTCTCCTCAGCGGCCGGCCCCCCCCCCACGCTGCTAATGGAGGCCAACTTACACTGTAAAATCACAGGGTATTGGGTGATTCAGCAAAAGCCTCACAGTGCGTTTACAGGATGATAAATGAGACTGTAAAATTAGATTGAATGTTACATTTATTACAGCTGAGCCACAGGCTGTGTGACTCTTCTTAAAGCGGAATAAAACTTCATTGCTATGATATAATCACAGCAATGATAGAAATGTAATTTTTTTTACCAAAAATTGTTTTATTGCGCTGTTCCCAATTAATAAAAAAAGGATGTTAAAGTTTAGTTGTCACAAGTTAACTTTTAACCTCCTCACATTCAGAACTGAATATTCAACTATTCCCCTGTGATATTCAGAGACAACAGTATGTTGCACGTTTTAAATGCTTTAGATTGTCATTACTTATTGCAGAAGTGCCATGAAGGCCAACCCTGTTTTGAGCCACACTAGCTGGTGCTGGTAGTGTCAGTAGTTGCTCCAGACTGAAACATTTCATTAACTATCTAATGGATGGATGGTCATGAAATTGGACGTGGATGTTGAAGGTCCCAAAGAGATGAAACCTAAAGACGTTGGTGATCCTCAGACTTTTCTTCCAGCGCCAACAGCAGGTTCACATTAGTGGTTCAGACTGCATTATCGACTATCGACTAACGACTATTGCTCCCGTCTAGATGATAATCCTAGATTTGTGAAAACTGTCAAAGTCTCTCAAGGTTTGCTGCCCGATGCCTTATCCTAACCTTAACCATTCAAGGGCAATGCATAGCCTTGACCATCTTGCAAGCATTTTGCAAATTGAGGGTTACCATCTAGACCATGCATGTCCAAAGTCCGGTCCGGGGGCCAATTACGGCCCGCGGTCAGATTTCATACGGCCCGCAGCTTCGGTTTTATGACGTATTATTTATGGCCCGCTTGCACTGTCAAACAGAATAAATCTTTAAAATGCAATTCCTCCTTTCACGGTGGCAGCACCACTCTAAGGGGCTTTACACGTGCCGCCTTCTGGGCGCTCGCAAATCCATTGTTTCCAATGTAGACGCGCGCAAACGCTATCTGGCTCTATAACGGCTGTGAACCCTTCCATGCTCATTTCTGCCATGGCGACTACAAATAAAAAGAGGAAAGTTGACAGTTTCAGGAAAGATGGGAATTACAATATTATTATATTTGGTTACATTGCCATTTGAAAAATAAAGATAATTGTGACAATGAAAGTTGTTGTATAACAGTGTATTTGTATGTGACTTTTATGGTTAAAAAATGTCAGAAGGGACTATTGGCCCCGGGCATCTTCACATTATCAAATCTGGCCCTCTTTGAAAGAAGTTCTGACACCTCTGATCTAGACATTACCACAACTGTGGGGTGGATTGTGATGAAATGTGGTTCAGACATTCATGTTTCCCTCAGGATGAATTTGAATAACTTTGGTGATATTCTGACTTTTCATTTAGCGCCGTCATCATGTCAACATTTTAAAGTGTACTTTGGTGTATGAACAAATACCTGTAGAATGAATGAGATTCCCACCAGCCTCAGCAGTACTGAGGGCAACTGAAACATCTGTCGCACCACAAGAAATGCAGAAGACAAAATAATCACTCAGCTGTTTCCTCATTTAAATATTTAGGCTGTTCTCATACACTGTTATCTGTAGCTATACCTGTGAAAAACAATGCACTTTGTGTACATCCCACAGAATCAATTTGTATGTATTCCACATAATTGTGAATCAGGAAGTATGAAGAGCACCAAAGTATGCATAAGATGAAGCTCGGGTTAGCTGGGTGGGTCCAAAACACCCAACATTCACAGAGGAGGCCGCAGTTTGTGTACCGTATGAAACCAGAATTGATTTATTTGTCACGTAACTTCCGTACTTAAGTAACGTCACTTCATTAGTTATTTTAACCCAAACCACAATCTTTTCGAAGCAAAACCAAGTAGTTTTGTTCGCTAAACCTAACTTAGTTGACGCTTAGACTCTAAGACTAAGACTCAACAGAGTGTGAAGAGGTAACGGTGACGTCTATGTGAGATATCTACTGAAGTTAGCATGCTAACAGGTGGTGGTAAGTGTGGTGGTGGTTGTGTAGTGGTCCAAATAGACAGCAGAAGTTTGTGAGTTCAGTACCAGGCTGCCACCATTGAGCTCCTGAGCAAGGCACTTAACCCTGAGTCGCTCCAGGGGACTGTCCCTGTTAGATTCAGATCCTCTGTCAGCAGATAGCTCTGATTTAGCCGACTCCCAGCTGGGTCTAACCTAACACAGGTCAGACCCAGCTGGGATTTCTGCCGGCCGAATCCGAACTGCCGGAGCCGCAGCAAGCTTCCCTCCCAAGAAGCAGTACTGTCTCGTCCAGACCCAAGCCAATATACAAACTATCAAAACGTAACGTTACACGGAGCGTACAGCTGCCAGTGACACAGTAAACACAGATATCTAAACCCCACGTGAAGATTATAAAATAGCAGTCTGGATTTAATTAATGTGTCACTTAATTAATCTTGCCCAACAGGCATTAAACAGGAGTAAATATATCGACACTAGAATACATATATATAGCTAAATATAACATTACACGATATAAAGAATACATGAGAATACTCTAAAACTTAGAATACAATAACTATAACAAACCACTATGACTAAAATATAAACAGGTTAACATACTATAGTTGTTTTTTAATAACTGATGGTTTTGACACAATGAACCTTTAATGGTCGACACATAGAGACCAGTGAACATGTCATTTATGAAGTCAAATACAAAATGGATCTTACATTAATGTAATGATTGACAGCTGTCTCAGCCTGTCAAAGTCAGCAATATTATTCAGTTTTGTTTTGGACTGTTGGTCAGACAAAACAAAACATTTGAATCCATCATCTCTGGTCACGTGGAGCTGTCTGACCCCCACCTGACTCACTGACTCTGATCAGGGTTTCTGAGGCTTTCTAGGGGAACAGATCTGCCCCATGATGCGTAGTGACCTAAAAGCATCCTGGTCATCGTCCCTGATGATGAAGATTCTGATAACTCACAGGGTGAACTATCTGCTGAGTCACGACGAGAGTTATTTTAATAATAATTTTAACATAAATGCAAATACTTGTACATGAATCTGAATACATTTGTGTATTCTGTGTGTTGTTTTGTGTTTGCACTCTTCCCGTTCTTCTGCACAGCAATTTCCCTCGGGATAAGTAAAGTTTTACCTGATGTTATCTTATGTTTAGTAATCACATTTTATTGAGAATCACTCTATTATTCAGTTTGAAAATGTCCAATAACTGAATATCTAATCAGCCAGAGTTCGTCTGATTGTAATAATATAATAATATCATATATAATATCAAATAATATGTTTACTAATTTTTATACTGGTATAATTAGTTTGATCAGAAAACCATTAATTTGAGTGGAAGACATTTTCATAAGCTATATGCTAAAATATAAATTATAAAATATTGTCATTGAGGTGTCATGTGCTGCAGGGCTGCAGGGGGCTGGATCAGACGACAGCAGACATCTTCAGCTCAAGGTGACTCTTCAACAAAAGATGCTACTGTGTACACACACACACACACACACACACACACACACACACACACACACACAGACCTGCTGCTGCAGACACAAAGGTGTGTGATCCGATTAGAATTATGATAGTTACACAAACACACACAATTTTACGCCTCAATACACACAAATACATTGATTTGAATTTGAAATATGATTTGAATTATAATGTGTACTATCTCTTATTCTCCTAAACACCAAGGAGAATATGCTACAAACACACACACACACACACACATACACACACACACACACACACACACACACACACACATACACGCGCACGGGATATGACTTAAGATAAAGAACAACACTTCACAAAAGATTCAATTATGACTGGAATTGTGATTTTAAAAAATAATGGTCCCTCTCCTTTTTTTGTTTTTGTTTAGCTGTCTTGCACACACACACACACACACACACACACACACACACACACACACACAC
>CALSBV010010269.1:175505-189501 GCA_943590825.1 Bovichtus diacanthus
CACACACACACACACACACACACACACACACACACACACACACACACACACACACATGCACATTGCCAGAGGACACTATGTAAAGAAGTGTTTATTAGTTTCATCGCTATGATATTAAAATGAATTATTAAGGAGAAGCAAAGGATGAAGATGCAGAAGAGATGAAGGAGGAGAAAACAAAGCGAGAAATCGGGGGATTATGAGAATAAAGGAGTGAGCGGCAGGAGGTCTGATTGGATTCGTCCTCTGAATATTTGATGAGCTTGTTGGCAGGATTGTGAGGAAGACGTGTGATTAAAGCCGCTCAACAATCAGCAAACACAGTTTCAATGAGAGATATGATACATCGTTTTGAAATGTAAATTGTTACTGTAGCTTTATTATTCATGTTTCACTGTGGAGATGTTTTGTCTGTGTTTCTTGGTTGGTGGAGCAGGTTGTTGAGGGAGGAGGGGGCTGGTTGTGGAGGACAGACGGGGGTGGTGTGATCACAGGGCAGCAGAGTTCTGATTTGACTGCTGTGTTGTTGTGTCCTTGTGTTGCTGTGTTGTTATGTTGCTGTGTTGTTGTGTTGTTGTGTTGCTGTGTTGTTGTGTTGTTGTGTTGCTGTGTTGCTGTGTTGTTGTGTTGCAGTCTGTTCTGGATGTGATGACCAATGGATCAAAGTTTCAGCAGGTGGAGAGTGATGGGCGGAGCCGAAGCACGTTCACCCTGCCGCCGTCTGTCCAGAATGTTATAATACTGGTTTTGTGCAACAATATGTTTTTTTTTGACACAATATTCTTCCACACAAAACACTTCTTCTTATTAAATAATTCTTAAGTTTCATTGTTCTTCATTCTCGTGCAGCAAACTGTCTTAGCTGGAATGTAACGAAGTACATTTACTCAAGTACAAATTCGAGGTACTTCTACTTTAGTAGTATTTTCTTTTCGTGTTGCTTTCTATTTCCATTCCACTTCCTTTATCTGAGAGCTTTACTGACTTTACAAATTAAGATTTTTGTACACAGAGTTTATAAATATGATGTTTTGTACAGGTACATCTGAAACACTTGACACAATATTAGTTGGAAACTACTTTGATGGTGGAAGTCATTCTTAACGTAAAAACATTTAGTGGTTCCAGCTTCACAAATGTGAAGATTGTTCTGCTTTTCCTTTGAATAATGTTAATAATGTTGATGTATTTGTATTAATGTTGAGGTTTTGACTATTGGTTAGACTGAACACACATTGTGAAGGTGTCACTTTGGGCTCTCGGTAATTGTGATGGTATTTCTCACCATCTTTCACAACAATGTAATCATCAAATTAATCCATAATACAAATAATCATTACTTATTCTAACTGGATAATAGCTCAAAATGTTTTTAGGATTCTTTATCGACAGACAAGCTGATTCTTACTGGATAAGTAATGAGTCCATTTTCAAACTTCTCCTTGGAGGTGCGTTTCAGGATTCTCCGATGTCCCACAGCTGTTAGCTGCCAACTGAAAAGCACTCAATTCACTTGGTAGACATGTTGGGAAAACAGTTTTCAGCAGTGCTTTGAGCTTCATGCATCTTTACACCTTCTGCACGGCTGACCTGCCATGTGACCCACAGGTGACCTCAACAAACCCTCAGGTGAGATAAACTACCAACGACCATCTCACAGCATCTGAAAACAGAATGTAGAAGCGGTCGTGGCCACCATGATGTCACGCATTGGTATGTGGACTTCCTTTTTGAAGCCTTGTGTTTGGGATCTTGGCCGTCACCATCTTGGTTTTTGGAACCAGAGCGCTGAACACTGAACAAGACACTTGTATGTTACAATGTTACCATTAACTTTCATGAAGTGAAAACACAAAAAAGTTCTACGATGAAAACACGGAGAGCAACCAGACTGGACAATGCTGTGGTAGCGCCCGACAGAGACCCCCTCCCTCCTTGAAGATTCTTTGTTGAAGGAGAACACGCCAGTAACTGATTATACCTTCCAATTCCGATGGCATTATGTGTCCCATGATGCATTGTGTGAAGGAGTTATTCCCTGCGCACTTATATGATATTGTAAAGCTGGCTGCCAGGACGTAGTGAGCAACCCATGAATATACTGTATAGTTGTTGTTCGGATACATTTAATTTGTCTACTTGAGATGCAAACGAACAGGAAGTGACATCAGAAGGAAGGAAGCCTCGCCGATGGGAGTGAGTAATTCATTTATCCGGAGGAGCACAGTTTGGAGACAGACAAACAGACGCTGAGCGCACTGTTGATTTTGTGACAAAAATGTCATCAAGGCGCAGAAACGGAAGAGAAGAAGCCCCGACACTTATTCTGTAAAGTGAAGACGAGGGTTAGTTACTCACATTTATTCTCAGTATCTTTGAAATAAAAATGAAAATATATGAATTTATATGGAGTTGTTATACGTGTACATTTATTGTACATTTAGGCAGAGAGTGTGTTTTATGATTTTATCAAGGTGTCACATGATATTCCAAACAAGTATCCATCACAGAGCAAGTTGTCTACAGTATAAAAAGGTGTGGGCTCTCTATATATCTATATATCTCGAGAGATATGACTTGATATTTCAAACCTTCAGTATTTGTCATGATTTGTATTTATTTTACAGTGAATGAGCACCAGGCTGCTGAGGAGCCTCGCGAGGGTCTGAGGACGGAGGGTGTCGTATGTACAGTCTGTAACGCCCACTGAGACTAATGTGTCATTTGTGATATTGGGCTATATACATACTATTTATCCTCTGCTGCAGGACAACATGCCCCCCCACCCAGCATGGACGGTGGAGTCCTGCCAAGGCACAGAGTGAGCACTTACTGTGGCGATGTCTGATCGGAGGCAGGAGCGCCTCGTATGATGCAGACTGTGTGCAGTGCAGGCAGAGCAGGCAGGACACCAGTGTCCCCCTGATGTGTGAGGAGAAGGGGGGTCGGGGGGCGCTCTGCCTCATCAGACAGGATCTGCTTTCAAGCATGGCAAAGCTCACTTTTTGGAGAAAAATGTGTACATCCATCACTGCAGAATACATATTCTGATAGCCTAGTTTGTCCTGACAAAAAAATGCATATAACTGGATTGTGCATTACAGGGTTGAGGTTATGTTAGCATGTTTACACAAGCAGACAAGGCAAACCAAAAATATGAAAAAATGGCTGAGACTCGACAGTGTTAAACAAAGAAAAAAAAGTATTTCATGTGTCATACGTTTGCCGAATTTACAACAAGGGAATTGTCCATTTGCCCCCCCACTTTACGCCATTGGCCCCCCCACTTTACGCCATTGGGCCCCCCACTTCACGCCATTGGCCCCCCCACTTTACGCCATTGGCCCACGCACTTTATGCCCCTCCCATGTTGGCTGGTGTGATTCTATCACAAGATGCTTTCTAGTTAACTACTGCATCACAGAGCAGCGACTGTATAATCTGTACATACATATGTACATCGTAGCCGTGCTAGCTGTCATGCTAATGAACATCCTGCAGCTGCAGCAACAACTAGTCACATGTTAGTTCATATAAGATGTAACACACACACACACACACACACACACACACACACACACACACACAGTAATAAGGTGAGCTTCACATTCCTGTACTAAAGCAGGGAGTTGGTGTTATGAATGTTAGCAGTGTGGCGTCAGTGGGTCCACCTCTTTGTTCAGACTGAAATATCTCAACAACAATTGGATGGATTGTGACTAAATGTGGTTCAGACATCTATGTTCCCCTTAGGGTGAAATGTTATACATTTGGCGAGGTCAACATTTTAATTTGTCCAATGCATTTGACACTATGTGAGATGGGTCTGATAAAGATGCGTCTGAAATATTTGCAGGACAGTGTTGTGAAAGTGCAGTGACTTGCATGGCTCCATTAATTAATAGAGTAACGGCTTTATGAAAAGCAAACTCGATGTAGTAAGAAAGGGCTGGTAGTAACGCAGCGCTGGAGCAGAAACGCTGCCTGTGTGGACACCATAGTGTGAGAGACGCAGAAGTTAAGCCTGGCAGCCGTCCCACGCTGGTGTCCATGTGATGACGTTTAGGAGGCTCATTCACCTTTTTAAAGACACGTATAATTGTTTGATTGATTGATTTTATTTATGGATTATCAGACAAAAAAAACAAAAGGATCCAAAGGACCACATGTTAAAGTGAAAACACTTGTTTCCAACACAGACCCAAGATGTTAGAAGACAAAGAAAACACAAAGGAAGCACAAGACATTCAACATAAAAAAACAAAACAATCCTGAAATTCAAAATTACGTCACCACAAGAAAAAGAAAAATACAAAACAACTCCCACACCAAAAAACAAGGACAGCTAAAATGAAAATATGATTGCAAATTTCACTATAAATCTGTTATCCTGTTTCAAAGAAAAGCCCTAACCTGACTTCCATGAGCCCCTTTCATATTTACAGACTTCAGTTGTAGCTAAGGCTGTTCCACGGCAACAACATTCACATTCACTCAAGGCACTTTGCATGAACGCACACTGGCCCTGGTAATGAGTTATGCTGAGTATGGACCATTGTTATCTAAGAAGACAAATATTGAGGAGCATACCCGTCGATAATATTATACATATGATGCAGCTTCTGTTGTTCTACTCTGAGCTGTGGCAGGAGTCCGACACTTCTGAATTCATTTTCAATTCATAACATTTTTTATCTCGCAGATCAAACCCGTTCAAAACAACCATTGATTTCAAGACGAGGGAACCGGAAGTACAAACACTCTCAGTCATCTTGTTGTGGGACTCGTTGCTACAGCACTGTCGCACTGTACGATATCTACTTGAAGCGGGCAGATCGTGTGGCGAACAAGTGATGAATTCTAGCATGTTTTGGTTTGTGTAAGTGCGCATGTGTTTTTTAAGGAGCTTACAAAGTGTCGGGCTCGCCAGCGTATTCTGTGTCTTTTCATGTCATAGCTTGATTGGTTGATTTGTAGTTTTGTGTCATCTTGTCATCACCGAAAGTACGGTGTCCAGCAGAGACAACGTTTGAAGACAGGCAACACCAAAGATTATACGTTACTTTATGTTACACACATTTATCCACTGTGTGTGTGTGTGTGTGTGTGCCGTGAGGGGGCGAACCTCTCCAATTTATTGTTTCAACACAGATTAGAGAGTGACGACATAAAGCTGCAGACGTCAATGGAAAACGCTCATACATTTATTTATTTCATGCATTTAATTTTCTCGGTGTGGCTGTAATATGTGAGCTGTATGTATGTGGTGTAATCTCTTGGTAACATCTGAAGGAAATCGGACTACATGGGGTGATGGTGCAGCTGCATTGTTTTTAATAACAGCCACAGCATCACAGATTAGCTTCACAGAAGAAGTAATAACAATTGTATGTTGGGGGTGAGAATATGTTAATTAGTTAATCAGCAGACAAATCTAAACTAGTGCTTTAAGTCATTGTGTTTGTTATAACAGTTTCAGTTCATTGCAACATTTTCAACAGTGGGATTAATTCTCTGAGGGACAATGAATATCAAAAGGTCCTGACAATCCTTTCAATAGTTGTTGAGATATTTCACTGCGGACCAAATCGGTGAATCAACAGACAAGTAGTTTGAGATACTCTGGAGCGGATCGTTTACTTTAGAAAAAAGGAGGCGAAGACACACACTTTGTGTCTATGAAGGACATGGAACTTTCTGTTACGCTATAATAGCGTAGAACTACTTTTCGCAATACTCTTATTCCCACAGAGACTCCACACGTATCAAATGTTATCATCCTATTGAATGGTCGTCATCAGTTGTTATCGTACCATTGTAATGCTTCCCACGGGGCAAAATTGGCTACCTGCACCTACCCGCACCTTGACGTGACGTTTTAAACATGTGATTAACTATGTGAATTGAAACAAAACAACTTGTTTTATGTTTCGTAAAAGATAACTTATGGACATAAGGTCTGTCCCCTCCATGAAAGTCCTGTGTTTGTTGGACTCAGCCGTCCACCCCGACCTCCTCCCTACACGTCAATTCCTCTTGTGTTCCCATCATATTTACTATGCCTACTAGAGGGCGCTGTCATCTTGTATTCGTAAGGTAAAGTATCCTTGTGAATAGATGATAACGGCTTTCTGAACCTACTAGTACACTCTTAGATGTTGCTGTAGATTTAGCAGCACAGTACTGTGAAAACTTACAGTACCATACCACATGTCTTCATTGCTGTAAAATGCTTTAATTTATACTGGATTCTGGGTCATTTTGATGAAGCAGGAATATTTTACAGTATGTTTAGGTTTGCTGTAGCCTGGCTATAATATGCCGTATAAATAATACAGGACTACTGTAAATAACTAAGTGTGCCACCTGACGTCACATCACACAACACAACACAACTCTATCGCTCACCAGACTTACGCTTACTGGAGAGTTATATATATTCAAAAAATACTGCAACAGTATTTCGTATGCTAAAAGTAACGTTTGAAGATAACTGCCTTTGCTGGAATATAATTGTGAGCGCCACCCGCTCTGCCAGGGAAATAAATAGAGGAAACCAGCTCAGGGAAACAAATGTTTATTTGGCCACAGCGTTCGTGCTCTGTCAGGGTCAGGTGTGTTCAGGGTGGATGCTCTCTCCCTGCTCTCCTCCTCAGAATCCAGCCTACTGCAGGAGACAGAAGCAGGTTACCGGCATGCTTATATTGTGCGACTGATTACCTGATTCTGACCAGCTGTCCGATCCCCAGCTGAGCCCCTCCAGACACTCCCCCTGCAGACGGCGGCGTGACCACACCCCCGCTGCCACATACCCCCACCGCCTGACTCATGAAATTAAAAGGCTGCAAGGCCAGATACCATCGAGTGATCCGGGCGTTAGTATCCTTCATGCGGTGGAGCCACTGGAGCGGGGTGTGATCCGACCAGAGGGTGAAGGCGTGTCCCAGGAGATAATAGCGCAGGGTGGCGACTGCCCACCGGATGGCAAGGTATTCCTTGCCTACCGTGCTGTACCGCGTTTCCCGCTGAGCCAGCTTTCTACTGATGTACAGCACGGGCAGTCGACCCCCTCCACCTCCTGGGACAACACGGCCCCCAGCCCACTGTCCGAGGTCTGCAATACAAAAGGGAGAGAAAAGTCAGGGGAGAACAGCAGACCGGATCTGAGGCACCCTTCCGGGTCAGGTCGGTTAGGGGGCTGGTCAGCTCAGAAAACGATAGGATGAACCGCTGGTAATAGCCCGCCAGCCCACCAGCCCCAAAAACCTCCTGACCTCCTTTTTCGTCTTGGGCACTTGACAGGCTGCAATGGCTGCGGTCTTCTCTACCTGCGGACGCACCTGTCCGCCGCCCAAGTGGTACCCCAGATACCGTACCTCCCTCTGCCCAACCGCACACTTCTTCGGATTAGCCATGAGCCCTGCTCTCCTCAGGGACTCGAGCACTGCCCCCACCTGCTGCATATGCTGCTCCCACGTCTCGCTGTGGATGATGACGTCATCTAGGTAGGCAGCAGCATATGAGGTTGAGTAAGGCCGCAGCACCCGGTCCATGAGCCGCTGGAAGGTTGCTGGGGCTCCAAACAACCTGAACGGAAGTGTCACAAACTGGTACAATCACCGTCACGACCACCTCCTCGTAATTGACGTCCCCCATTCGCCATGTGACCATGAAGGGCCCTTGCCACTAATTTGGAGCTAGCAGACGGGAGTAATACAAGCACTTTATCTCCCGGTGTAAATTGACGCAGTCGCGACCCTCTGTTATACAGGCGCTGCTGACGCTCCTGAGCCTGGAGCAAATTCTCCCGTGATAGCTGACCCAGTGAATGGAGTTTTGCTCTCAGGTCCAGCACGTACTGAATTTCGCTTTTGCTGGTGCTTGGACCCTCCTGCCAGTTTTCTTTTAGCAGGTCCAACACACCCCGTGGCTTCCTGCCAAACAATAATTCAAAGGGAGAAAATCCCGTGGAGGCCTGGGGAACCTCCCGCACTGCGAACAACAGAGGGTCTAACCATTTATCCCAATTACGGCTGTCCTCGTGGAAGAATTTACGCACCATGTTCTTAAGCGTTTTGTTAAACCACTCCACCAGCCCATCTGCCTGTGAATGATAGACAGTCCGGATGGAGCAGACGCCCAGTAGTGCATACAGTTTGTGTAACGTGCGTGACATAAAGGACGTGCCCTGGTCAGTTAAGATCTTTCGGGATTCCAAATCAGGAGATAACATGAAACAGCACCTCTTTGCCGAGATATCACGCATCGCCGCTGCTTCAGGATACCGTTTTGCGTAATCCACGAGGACTAACACAAAGCGATATCATTCACTGTTAATATCTAATATTTATCAGTGACCGCAGTGCCAACACAATGACATCAGTAACAATGTTGGAAAACCTGAAATGGGAATTATGAAAGAATGTGTCGCCCCAGTGCATGCTGGAAGGATTCCCAACACCTGCCTGAAGTCACTTCAGCCAATCATATGGTGATGGTTTCAACTCTCTACTCATTTAAACTTTATTTCAAAATAAGAGCACACCCTTACTCCAGGATTGAAAAGTCTATCCTCAAAGGTAGGTAAAGGTAAGGTAAAGGTAACGGCATGTTAGCTGGATTTCGTTTGAAGAACAGGTTCTAGACTTCCTGTTCAGTGTGACTAGTTTTTAAAGGAGAGCAGCTGGTTTCTGTCTGCTCAGTATTCGGGCGTGAAGCTGTACATTCTGCAGAGAACAGGGTGAAGATGCAGGCATCAGTTTAATCAGGCGCAAAGGAACGCTAACTCAAGCATAATCAAGAGCTTATTTCCCCAGACATCACCAGTCCTCATATCCTGTAATTTGTGTTTAATAAACAGTGCAAGGAGGAGATCGGAGGAAGGACAGACTGCCAGGAAGACATGACAGCAGACAGACGGACGGAGATGCTGCTGAGTACAGAAGGGATTTGGTTTGTAATCCCAACGCTGTGTGAGGCGTCTCCTTTATTTTTATTTTTCCACTTTGCTCTTATTATCCTGCAGAGAAACAAACTAAATTTTTCAGCCGGAAATGTAATTAAAGTTTCCGCATGGAAATCATTTTACAGCCGTGAAGAGCACTCAGGAGAGGACAGGGTGTTAATATTACTAGTCTTAGTTGTTACAGTGTTGTAGAGGGAGTTCAAACTGCAATGGGCATACTCTTTGTACATAGTATGTTCTAATATTTATAGTATACTGTCTTTGGTTACATGCTATCAAATGATGCATTATGTTTGCAGTCATTGTTTCACTTCACTCAGACAAAGAACATTGTTTTAAGTTTTTATACAACTTTCTTTGTTTTGTTTCACCTGTTTCAAGCAGATTATTGTATTATTACTTGTTTTTATCAGAAATCTAACGACAAGAACCCATGCATTTTGTGCAAATGATTTACTTGAATTATTGATACATTAAGCAGCAGAGTTTATATCGCCCCAAACTAGAACAATTTCAATTCAATGTCTTCTATTGAGTGACATATGAAGGTAAAGCTCTACATTCATACTTTTATTATTAGTGAGTTAGTTGATTACATAAATTAGATTGACTAGAAAATGAATGGGAAACAATTTTCACAATTGTAAAGTTGTTTAAAAAAAGTTTCACCAAAGGGAGGATTTGTTGCAATTCTTTGTTTTATATCATAATAAAAAAAGAATGTTGTGACCAACTTTTTATTTATTTTCAACACCATCTTCACAAAGTGGCACAAACATACAAATGCAAATGAAACAAAGATAAAGACATAAAAAGAAGCAGAGGCCTAGAACATTCCCCTTGCACAGTCTGCCTATCGACCAGCTCTGACCTTTGACCTCCAGGCTGCAGGGAAAAGCACCAATTAAATTGATGTTGTTTGTTGTTCCTCCGTCTGTGACCTCTCTTACTGCTGACACTCAGGAACTGTTAAGAGTCTGTCTTTTAACAAGATTTCTACATTTTCTGCTGTAAACAAATTATATGAAAACTGGTGGTTTACGGACAAGAAAACGCTCCAATGTAGAGCACAGAATGTAAAATGCATCCTGGTCTAACGGAGGTTCATCAGCTGTGAACAGCAACGTCACCTAAAACTTCACAGATGTGTCTGCTGTCATTTTCAGTCTTTGTCTTGGTTCTGATTCTCAGCATCATATTTAAAATGTCCACAACACAGCGTCCAAATGCTGTGAGTTATCTGTCTGAGTGGAAGTGAGAGAATCCGTCTATTTTAAGATGTCTAAAGTTTAAAGCGATCATATTAAATGTAATATCTTTGGGTTTTAGACTTTTAATTGGACAAAACGAATTCCACCTTGCACCCCCTTTTTTTTTTACATTTTCTGACATTAGATGAAAAGATGAATCAATTCTTCAGCAGATTGATTGATGATAAAAATATTTTTTATTTGCAGCTTAAAATAATGGAATTCACTCTGTTGAACAATAACACAAGAAAATAATGTTGCTGATCTAGTTTTAAACTTGAAAAAAAATCTTCTGAAAAGAGCTCTCCACAGATTTATCATGTTATGCTTGTAACACTGTCAGACTCATGATGGACAGTTTTTTTTGTTTGTTCATCAAAATCAATACAGCAGAACCAGACATATACTCTTTCTTATACACACATTAGTCGTCCTTTTCAAAACCTGGCGGCTACATTAGCCACAAAGCAACGGACAGCTGAAGTTGAGTCAGAGTCAGATGTGTGACGCTGGGAGCAGCTCATGTATCCTGCAGCAGAGCTGAGCAGCGGGATACACAGTTACACTTATAACTCCACACCTGCAGATATTTAAATTTTTCAGCCTTCTGACCAAGTGACATCACTTGAGGACATTTATCAGACTTCACACAGCTCCCTCCCCTAGACACTATAAATGTGTTTTACTACTTCTAAAAAATATGCAGTAGAACTCCCCAACACCTGGAAACACATGCCGATGTGAAAATAGGTGGAGTTTCCCTTCATTTTTTAATTTATCTTTAAAAAATATATTATTTGGTTAATATTTCTAGACAATTATTAATTATTAATTAAATGTTCAGCTGAGACAGTTTCTATAACATATTTTTAATCAAATAGTAATAATAATAATTCTACAACATCATATTACAAGGAAAGGGAGTAAAGTCAGTAAAGTCAATTTATATTTTCAAATAATAATAATAATTTATTAAATTAATTTTGTTGGATGAGAAAAACAAACATCAATATGATGGAATTAAAACATGCTTTAATTTCTCGTGAAAACATTTTCAACAATAATAAATTAGTATTCATTATTTATTTTTCTGTAAGGGTCGTCATGATTCAGTAGTTATGGGTTTCTTTGAGAGAAAAACTGTTACTGTCGGAATTAAATACAATTACTTTGAATCGAAGAGGGGTGGAGTCAGTGGCCGGCGGTCCCGCCCTCTGATTGGCTGCGGGTGTGTATTATGATAATTAGGAGGGCATGGCGTGGGCCGGAGACCCTGTGCTGCTGAGAGACGCCTCATTGTGCCGATGGACCCGGGCTGGACACACCGTCTCTCTGTCTGTCTATGTGTCTCTTATCTCTCTCGCGGTGGATTTATACCGGAAGTGGCTCGGTGCCGGAGGAGGTTTTTAACGCCCGTTGGGTCTCGTGTTTTTGGATATAACCGGAGCTGTTGTGGATTAAAGTGACTGTGTTCGGGCTGCGCGGAGTCTCTTGTGTTCCGGAGGAGCTGTGGACGCAGAAAGGTGAGTTTGTTCTTCTTCTGGCATTTTCATGCAGGAAACCCCGAGTGTCTGCTCCTCCCGGTGATGTACTGTGTGCGCGCGTGCATGCGTTCCCCCTTCTTGCTGTTTTTGTGCTCATGTGTGTCTGTGAAGTGTGTGCGTGTTAATGGGTAAAGATTTTTTTTACACGTCATGGGATATAATGTTTGTTTGCGTTAGTGCTTTTTTAGAGCGCGTGCGTGTTTGTCTGCCTTGATTGATGGCTGTCAATCCCCCGGTCATCAGCACGCGCAGGAGCAACAACAACAAACAGCCCGAGGTGTGTGTGTGGCTTCATTAACTACAGTCACCTTCCTCCAGTCATCCTCTCTGCTCCCGGATGCCTTAACTTGAGAACTACTGAGGGGGGGTCTGTAGGACTGGGGGGGGGGGGGTCTTTTGACAAAATGAAGAATTAAAACATCCTTACTTTCACAAAAGAGCTTTTTCCTCTTTGGACAGACAGTTGATATTTCTGGATTGATAACTAAGTCATGTAACTAAGTCATGTTTCTGAACGTGGAATCAATTGTTTTGTGTATAAAATGTAAAGAAAAGTTGTTAAATTGCTCTTTAAAGCTCAAAATGACATCTCTATGTTGCTTATTTTATTTAACCAACTATCAAAATTCCAAATATTCAATTTACTATCATGTGTAAAAAGAAAAAATAAATAAATTTAAAAAAAAAAAGAATAAATAAATAAAATCAGATAATCTCCACATTAAAGAAGATGGCAGCAGCAGATTTATGATCGGACTCATTCAACGGCAGTAGCTGCCAAAAAACAGGACTGAGCCCGATCCAGTATTTCACTTGCAACAGCGAGTGGTTCCAGTTCTGAACATGACTCAGAAACCGGTCAGGTGACATTCAGCCAATAAGACTCCAGCTTCGGCTTTCATCCCAATTCGTTGGATTGACTCAGAACATCCGGAGTCTCATGATGCTGAAGAGTTCCGTCGGTGTAGGACCGTTTGTTTAGTTTATTAGTGAGCAGCATGTTTTTATATTTGATCAGTTGTTTCTGTTGGATACATTTGAGGTATTTCTGGTCATTTCAATAAGTGATGTTAGTTGTTTTGTGGTGTTGTCGGTTATTTTAAAGGTAAATGATGCTCAGTTTAAAGATCTTTATTGGCCAATTCCTGATTTGATTCAGTATCTGTTATTTTCCCACTGATAATCTGCTTTATTATGTAAACTGGTACTTAAATGTATGAAGTACACGTCATGTTTTTAGACCCTAGGTGAACCATCTGGATAATAATTATTATTATAATAATAGTTTAACCACAACCCCCATAAATGATGTAAACTAAAAAACAGAATCTTTTTTTTTTTTGTCCTGGATAATGCAAAAATGTGAATTTGTTGACGTGTTGAAGGCGTCAGGTTTTGTAGTGTTTGAGATGTAAAGTGCAGCATGTAAATGACAAAAAAAAGTAAAGTATTTATCCTGGAAATGCTCCATCTGCCCCTGTTACTGGTAACATCCCAGTGGGTCATCTGACCAGATAAGACCCTCTGATCAGACCCTGATCAGGGATTTTAGAGTGAATTCTCAGAGTAAACAACCTAAATTGTCCTTAAGTGGCTTTTATTGGCTTCTCGTTAATGAGGCCGGTGTACTTTGATGAGTTCGAACAGTTAATTTACGACAAAGCAAAGAGCGCAGTCAGTCTGAAGGTCGTCTAGCTGCTGCTGGATTGTGTTTTTATTATGGGGGGTGAAACACAGCCGTCACTTTAGGAAGGACGTCGTTCCGCCAATTAACCACCAATTATGGGCGGGATATTGAATTATTAATGTCCACGTTGATGCTTTATGGCATCAGAGGCAGCGTGAGGCTGCAGGACTGAGTCACGGCTGCATGGAGGTAATAGCAGTGTGATTATATCAACATATAAACTGACTGGATGGAATGGAGGTTAAACTCACATTTACCAGCGTTTTACCTGGAAAATAGATGTTACAGTCTTGTTTTTAAAGCCGGACATAAACATTTATGAGCAGATGATATCCAGCTGATGGAGAGTTATACGAGGTTAAAGCATAAACGTATAATTCCTGTATGAATAAATCTGCTGGAAGGTTGTAAAATGCTCTGATGCATATAAATGTTACACTTATTCATATTAGGCTGATGGTGGAGATGGTATTTGATCTTTAAAATTATTTGTGTGTGTATATATATATATATATATATATATATATATATATATATATATATATATATA
>CALSBV010010276.1:0-18308 GCA_943590825.1 Bovichtus diacanthus
GTCTGTCCTGATGGAGGACGTTTGACTCGTCCTGCGGGGACACGGAGGGGGAGGTTACACACACCCGTCAGTGAGAAGCAGTTTTACTATTCCAGTCACGTGTTTTTGTGGGTTGAAAATCCTAATTCTTCACGCCTGTTTCCACCTGTATACTTCATACTTGTTATTTATTATTCTACATGTTTTAAATTGTACTCAAACATTTACCACTGTGTGTTCGCTCCACAGAAACATGTTATACAAGAAAGAGGTCAGATCATGAAAGGCTGAAGCACTAACTGGAGTGGAGGGCGTCTGCTGAAGCTCCTGCTCAAAGTCGGAGAATCTGTCGTGATAAATGGCCAAACACCAGCTCTGTGAGAAGAAACTGCAGGAGACACACACACACACACACTTTAAATGCCTGCTGTTAACAACATGTACTTCAGTACATCACATGGTCTCATTCTGCTGCAGAACATTTCAATATGTTCGTGCTGTAAAGCAACAATTCGGTTTTTCCCTGCTGAATTTACACCTGAAAAACACACACACACATGCACACACACACACACACAGACACACACGCACACACACACACGCACACATTTTACAGCGATAGTTATTTGTTACTTTTTTCAGATTAAGATTCAGAGTTATAAACCCAGGTCAGATTATACATTGCATTGTTCAAGATTAAAACTCGGGGATTCCCAAAGCTTTTTGTCTTGGCCTCTCATAAGAAAAGCTTTTTGTCTTGACCTTGTATGTTTCAGATGTCTATGAGTTGTGAGCAGCTTCACCAAAGACACATTTCCTATAATTTAAATAACAATTTGATGCCTAAATTATTCAATATTTCAGCGAAAAGAATTCAGATTTGTGTATTAAAGTTTCTTCTTCTCTCGACCCCTCAGATCTATCTGGTGACTGCATAAAGAGCTTCTAAGGCTTTTAAAACGAGACTAAACGTCATCACGCCGACGTGAGGTCACGTGAGCGCGCTGCAGTTCCTTTATACGTTAGAACAAACAAGAACAAAAGAGGCGTTAATTTGTGGAGATTATCCTGCTGAACGAAGTGTGTTGGTATCAGAAACGTTCATTTGCCACAGAGCTTATTTTTTTTCTGCAATAATCCAAAAGCCAAATGGAAAAATCCCATTTGGCTTTCTGTCGAGGGGAAGCAGCCGGCGTTAATATCCGGGTCGTCTTACAGAACACGTCACCGCTGCAGCACTCGATATAAAGCAAAGCAGTTCTGAACGTTGATGCTTCAGCATTAACAATTCATGAATAACAGTTAACCAAGGCCCATTTTGTCTCTTACTTCAGATGCTTTAAAGACATTTACTTTGGTTCTTTCACTGAAGAAGGGCTTTGAATGTAGGATCTTTCCTAGGAGTGTTTTTACATTGTGGTTTTGGTAGTTTCACTCAGGTAAAAAGTGGTTTCTTCCACCTCTGTGCATCCGCATCACTAGACACCACAAGAGCTAAAAGAAACTATGTGTAATGAAGGAGAACTGACCCTTTAAATAACAGCGAACACACACACACACACACACACACACAGCCAGAAGCCACACTAACTGCGTTGGCTTAATGACCCCCAGCCGCCACGCGGTCAATCAATGATTTTAACGGCTCACGACGCTCCGTCAGCCTCCACAATGACTTTACGAGTCAGCCGAGTGAGCGGCGTGACGAGGAATCAGGCTCTGCAGCGGGGAGGCTCCGGCTTTGTCTCGTCCAGCACCGGCCACAAAGACAGATTGGGGAGCTGCATAAACAGATTAGGAGGCGGGGGACAATAGACGCCCGTATCTGGGGGTCATTTGTGTTGAAACCTCAGAAGCAGGTCACCCGCTGTTTGACAAACACACACACACACACACACACACACTGCAAAGTCACACCAGCAAACACACAGACAGCACGAGGACAAAAGGCAGCGAAGGCCTCGATCTCGCTCCTGTGTTCAGAGCGCTTATGTGTTATTTTGACGTGCGGGGTCATCAGTCAGCAGATGAATGAGTTTCACTACCTGCAGCTCTACGAAAAAACATTTCCTCTCTCAGACTCAAAGTGGCTTCAGAAACAGTGACGGGGGCTCGTTCTCGTTATGAAAACAGCTACGCCTTTGAAAAACTTGCCTGGCGTCTAACAGCCACATGTATTGTGCCTATAAAAGTGAATAAAAGACATTGTGCTACTACAGGTAGGAACTAACAAAACACTACAGAACACAATGACAGCAGAAAATATCAATTTGGTGAAGCTGTTTGTTGACAACAAAACATGCTTCCTGCAGGTCTGTTGTACTACAAGTCGTTTGTTTACCTACTGACTTATCAAAGCTAATAAAAAACATGATATTCTTTTCATAGCGTGTTCTTTCATTCCTTTGAGTAACAGGAAGTACACGTGTTCGGAAGAGAAAGCGAGCAGTAAAAACTATGACCCGAACTGTTGTAATCATCCGTCACAGTTGACACACTTTCCTGCACAACGTGGGATTATTACACACATTTTAGGTTTCACTTTTATCCCTCCACATATAGTTTTACAAAAATCTAATTTTACGAGTTGGCGGAATTCTTATTATTCTAGAAATACTGAATAAATGTTGATTCCGTAGACATTTGCGAGCGGTCCTGGTGTCCCACCTGTACAGGTCGTGGACCAGGCCCTGGTGGTAGCGGGTGGACAGCTGGCCCAGCAGCTGCTGGTGTTTCCCGTACAGACTCAGGTAATTGGAGACGGGGACGGGCTCCAGGGAGAGACAGGTGAGCGTCTCCACCAGCTCGTAGCAGTCGAGACGCAAACAGAAGTAGTTCCCCGTCTCCGCTCGTCCGGTCACGATGCCTCCGTCCTGTAACTTCACACAGGTTGAACACACAAGTTAAAGAGAACCTGGCTTGGTTTTCAGAGTAACTTATGAACATGTATTAAAGATGGATTTGAAGATAAGGCTGCAATATGCTAGGATTGTGTTTTTGTCCACAAATGAAAAGACAAAAAAAACCCCACATATCAGTCGGGTCATTTGTCTTTACAACCTTACATGCTTGACAGGAGGACCCGTGACGGGGGCAGCAGACGGTTTGGTGACATGCAGGTAGTTATATCCTCCAGGCAGCTTCCCCCCTGAGGAGACACCACAGGATGGAGCTTCACAGCTAAAGATTGACAGGAAAGGAGGAGAAAGAGAGGGGACGACACGCAGCAACGAGCCGCCGCGGTACACCGGCTCTACCAACAATTACAGAAACAGTAAAAAGGCAAGCACACTGCCACTGAACCTACATTTATTTTTAATATCATATTTAAAAAAAAGACCAATCATGGTTTCAGTAGTAAGCTTTTACTGGGAGCAGAATTATGCACAGGACCAGGTGACTAAAACCTGTAAAAAACACTGAGTTTTAACGTGAAACTTCTTTATTCAGTGTTTCTCTGACGCAGTAGGAATAGGATGGAGGGCTGCGAGCTAACCGCTAACGTCAGCTTGTCTCTCTGATAACTTAAGATCCAGACGTCCGAGGACTAAAATCCTTCGTCAGAAATACTTTATAGTTGTTAACGACTAAGATCTGAAAATGTATCGTGAAAATGTGGCTTAAAACTGGATTAAAAGTCTGTTAATTTCAGGCTTCTGGCAGACGACCACAGCGGGGATACGACGGCGTTACAGGAGACCAGATCCTGACACATTTCTCTGGGTTTGAAAACTGTTGGAAACATTTGGGATAATGTAAGTACACAACTAAATATATAACACAGGTCTAGTCGGTTTTTTTTTGCGGAAATGTTGCATATTTTGCCTTTAAAACTGAGAAAAAACAGCAGATACATCAAAACATGCATTTCACCGTTAGCAGAGCCGTGACGAGGAACTCAGATGGCGGCCGATGATACGGCATCTCTGCTCGCCGTGAACACTGAAAATCTGTGTGAAAAGTTCATGTGCGTTTCATCTGTGTGAGAAGGGCGAAGCAGAGTGGCTGTTGTGTTTACGTAACCTGTGGAGTGGCCTTGGTTACTCCGTGAATACACGGCAGCACAATGCGCCATTGTTACACCCGGCTGTGGTTTGAGTGTCCGTCACAATGCCATCGCGGTGGGTGGGTGGGTGAAAGATTGGGAAATGTTCCACAAAAGCATAATGAAAAAAATATTGGCAGTGCGAATTCTCTCAGATAAAAGCAGACAGAAACAAGGACGGACAGAGGGAAGGACGCGGAGACGAGTATCGAGGTAAACTGACGGACCCTGAAAACAGACGGGAACCTGAGATCTGCGGATGAATGTGAAGGAATTTGGTGTTTACAATTAACTGACCTCATATGAAAATCGAATGAAATAGCAGGAAAGCTAAAGCAGTAATGAAGTGAGATGAGTGTTTTTAGGGGGCCAGGGTTTTATAACATTCATTCTCCTGGTTTAATCATCAATACAAAAGATGAGCAAGAGTGTCATTCACTGTGTGGGAGTCGCAGAAGGTCTCATAGAGAAGCTCAGTGCTGTGCGCTGCTCATTTATTTGAGGACATTTGAGAAAAAAATAAATACATTTAAAAAAAAAAAAAATCAATGCATTGCGATTCCCTCTTGAAAGATTATGTCTTATGCAGAAAAGTCAATAAATCGGGAAATTACAAACCCAATTTTTTCAAAATCAAAGCATTTTTTTTTTATTTTGGTCATTTTTTCGAAAACAAAAGATTTTTATAAAATGTCATTTTTTCTAAATTTAAGGTTATTTTGAAAATTGAGGTCAGTTTTATTTTTTATTTTTTTAATGTTGAGGTTCATTTTTAAAAATGGAAGATTTTTTTGATAATTTAGGTAACTTTTTGAAAATTGAAGGATTTTTTTGAAAATGAAGGTAATTTTTTCAAGGTTTATTTGTTTTGAAGGTTGAGATCTTTTTTTCAAAATCGAAGTAAAAAAAAAGTAAAAAAAGTTTAAATGGAAGATTTTTTTTGATAATTTAGGTAATTTTCTCAAAATTGAAGAATTTTTTTAAATGGAAGATTTTTTGAAAATAATTTAGGTAATCTTTTGAAAATTAAACATTTTCTTGAAAGTTGAAGAATTCTTTGAAACTTTAGGTCATTTTTTCAAAATCAAAATAGATTTTTTAAATTAAGGTAATATTTTCGAAAATCAAAGTTTTTATGAAAGTTGAGGTCTTTTTTCAAAATCAAGTTTTTTTTGAAAATTGAGAAATTCTTTTCCAAATGTAAGGTGTTTTAGGAAATTGAAGCCATTTTTCGATAATCAAAAGTTTTTATGAAAGTTGAGGACATTTTTTGAAAATCAAACATTTTCTTGAAAGTTGAAGATTTTTTTTAAATTAAGGTAAGTTTTTCAAAATTGAAGGTTTTTTTGAAAGTTGATGAAAGTTATTTAGAAAATTGAAGCCATTTTTCGATAATCGAAAGTTTTCTATAAAAAGTTGGGGTCAAAGTTTTTTATGAAAATGGTGGTCATTTTTTGAAAATCAAACATTTTCTTGAAACTTTAGGTCAGGGGTCTTCAAGAAAGAAATTCTCAACCGTTACTCCTCAACCCTTTAAAGCTCACTAAATATATTTTTCCAGACTTGAAATCTGACCTTGAATGGCGGCCTGTCTGTACAGCGGTACGAGGCCATCCCGTTCAGGTGGAGGCTCGACTGCAGGCTCCAGAGTCGGGTCGAAGAGGGGCAGCAGCGTGGCCGCCAGGTCCCGGCCCACTTCCTTGGAGTTGAAGTTGGCGTGCGACCACTCGTCTGCGTAGTAGCTGCGGGAGAATTTGGTGAGAGGTCCGGCACCAGAAATAGCTGAATCGCTGGTGTGGAAAGTGGCGTTTATGACTAGTCTGCTGTCAAACACCAGGAAGCAGTTGTTGATGCTCTTGAAGGCGTCGTAATCGACTCCTTTATTGGAGAGATTAATGAACACCTGAAAAGAGGAAATTAAGAAATCTGATTATGTTTTCTTGTGATTTCATGATCGAATTCAGTGTCACATTTCCCCACATCCCACTTCTTCCTGTTGGGTAACTTCCCTGATTCAAGGGTGACAGTTCATTCTTGACATTCTTGAGATTGTTTTGTCATGGACTGCAGATGCTTTCTTTGAAAAGCCAGAAGAAAGATGCCACCTTTAAAACTATATGCTCTTTGTTATTAGACCCATGGAGCCACCTTTCAGAATGTTTTGGAACCTGCATGTTTACCAGCACATACAGTACTTGCAGAACACAAAGACAACAAGGCCTCTATTTCAGCCTAAAATGAGAATAAAACCCACATAACCAGACAGTAGAATCCTCTGCTGTCTGAAACAATGAAAATGGGAAACACACCAAAACCATTTTGTGCTCGACAAACACAGTCTGCTTCCAGGAAGGAAATTAACATCCAACCAACAGCCACAAGCTGGTGAATTCAGCTTTTCAGCTCCACCAGACACCCTGGCCAGTATTCCACCATTGTCTGGAAAATATTTTTCTTTTGTAAAAACTAATAAAGAACTGGATAAGCAATGAAATCAGACGTTTTGACTTACTCCACACTGCAGATGGAGGGGCTCTGAGTCGGTGGTGAAGGACACGGATGTGAGGGGATCGGGGTGTTCTCCATTGTTCATCCGGGCCAGCAGGCAGTTCTGGTGGACCTGGACTTCTGCCTTTTTCATGGCCGTCGCCACAGCCTTCTCCACGACAGGGTCGCCGAAGCAGGAGACGCTGGGCCCGGGACGCGCGAGGACTAGATGGATACGATATCCCTGGATGCCAAGGCTGAGCAAAGTCTCCACGGTGGTGAAGACATCGATGCCGTTGCCATAGACGATGGCATTATCTGGACAGACGTGAAGAAGGAAACTATTGGCAGCTTGTTTTCATAGTTTTTCCTCTATGAGAACGTTGTACAGTCAGGTTATAACTGTACATGGTCACTGATGTTCACGAGTCAGCTGGCCGCCACGCAGCTGAGAGACTTCACCACTTCAGTGCTTTCAGTGTGTGGTCACTTCTGGTCTCACACAATTATAATATTCACTTTAGAGGAACTGAATGCTGACCGTGACGCATTCATTTCTAAAAATAAAAAAGATACTATTTTGTGTTTTTCCTGAGCGAATCCATCCTTTGCTGCCCGCTCTTCAGAGAAGCCTGTTGACATTTTACAGAACATACAAGCACGTATGTAATGAGAGTACGTGCTCCTCTCACTGCTTATATTACACTTAAAAACACAAAGCCTGGAGCAGCAGGGTCTAACGTATGGGACACAAAGACAACCAAAAACAAAGGGTTAATATGTGCATACGTTTATACTTGTGTACTTTGTGTTGTTTTTGTTAGCGCTGGAGTTCATGTAACGCTGGTTATGAAACAGATAATATCATCCTGTGTAAATAAATCAGCAAAACATTTTTCTTTTTTTGCCGCAATCTGTTCAAATCAAACTCACTTGTGATGGTTGCGTGTCGACATACATTCTACGTACACTTTTCCTGAGTGGGGGCAGGGATATGTGCATGCATGTTGTTTTGTTTTTCAATTTCGTGTCTTTTCCCGTGTCTCTTTTTTATCTTTTTCTCCTTCATTAGACAATCAAAAGCAACTTTGAACCGTCTGTCTTGTGAACGCAGGGTGTGGCTTGGCGCCTTGTTATGTTTCAGATGACCACGAGTTGGTAGCAGTTTGAACAAAAGGCACATTTCCCCTCGAAACTTCTTAGATTGTTTCATTTTAGTTTTTTCAGACCTAAAGAGGTCAAACTATCCAATACGTCACAAAAAAGCAAAGATTAGGGAAAAATGAATACAGATTGTGTGGCAGAACTTTTACTTTTGATACTATAAGTACATTGAGTTGATAATACTCCTGTACTCTTACAGTGTATTTTGAATACAGGACGACGTTATGTATTTTTTGTTGTATTGGCACTTTTACTGCTTTCGCTCAGTGTCTCTGTCCGTGGTGCTGAACCAGAGGAGCTCTGCTGCTAATGAACCACCAAGGCCAGCAGAACACAAAGCATCTCAGAAATAAATCTTTATACCACGGCTCAATCATCACCTGTGTACTCCTTCTACTGCCACTAGAACTACCCAAGGAGACATGTTTTCTGTGTCTATATATATGTCTGTAGTTCCCAGAAAAGTCTCAGCACACTGCTTTGTTAAGGTATAAAGAATTCCTTCCGTCACATCGCTGTCAGATCCAAGAAGTGCTTTTGTTTTTTCTGAAATGCTTTACTCTATTACTTCTTCTACTTTACTATCACTGTTATTATTAAGGCCACATTAGACAATAAAGTCTGGTGGTGTTCAATACACTGTTGCGCTGCGTGACGTAATTAGCATGAACACACACACACACTGTAGTTTATTTTGACTCAATCTAACTATGTCCTCCAGTGTGTTTGATAGAAACTACAGTGACCAGCTGTTAAAATCATACTATATATTTGTGTTCTTAAAAGAGTCATGTCTCAGTGTTAGCACTGCGAGCCACAGACAGGAAGTCAGAAAGTATTGCGAGGCGGAATTAGTTGTCAATAAGGAAAATATCCTTTAAAGCGAATGCTGAGCCAGAACCGCTCCCTCTGCTTTAGTCTAATACTAAAATATACATTTACTGTCTGTTCCTTTCTGTTATTATTATTAAAATATGGAAATAAACATGCTATCTGCTGGAGTCTGCCATGGCAATTTGCATTTATTAATGGTTTTCCTTTATGGCCGGGATCAACTAATTAGTACATTTAAAAGCCTCACTCTAGATCACTGCACAATTCCTTCAGAGAGCAGATTAATTTTGCTTAATGACACTGTATTTTTTCCTGCTCTGAAAAGCCTGGCTCTCAGAAAGTGATATGATAATGGGAAATGGATGGAAGAGGCCGACCTGATTCACAGAGATGAAAGATTTCTCCGCAGCTAATTAGCTGCTAATTATACCGGGGCACTTCAGCGCAGACTGGCTGAGTAATGACATACTACTACAGATTAATTTTAGGTTCTGTGTGTGTGTGTTCAATTACCCTCTAGCTCCACAAAGTTGGCGCGCAGCCAGCGGCGAGCAGCCATGCAGTCGTGGAGGTCGTTGAGGGTGAAGAGGTTGGAGGGGACGGGCCCGGAGAGTCTGGGCTGAGCCTGCAGCTGGCTGTGTGCGTCGGGCCGGGGCAGCTACAGAAGCACAAGACACTGCGATTAGTTTTGTCAGCTTTTTATTTTATTTAGTCTTATTCCTGTGTCAAATGTCCTTGTTAGTTTTGCCTTCGAAGTGTCTTCATGTTACGATATTATACAGATTCTCTGGACAGTCCCACTATATTTATATGTATATTTATATATATATTCACCTGGTACTGCAGGCCCGTGCAGAGGACGAGGTGATCGTAGCGCACTTTGACGCCACCGGACACCAGGACGTGTTTGGACTTCCTGTTGATGCCCACCATCTTCCCAGTCACCACGTTGATGCAGGAATGCAGAGGGAGCTGCGCCAAGTCTCTGCTGCTGTAAGCATGACTGCAGGAAGAGGAAGAACTTCTTAATGTAGTTAGTTAAAGGTGCAGTGCGTAGGACCGACTTACTTAAAATAACTTGCATTGATACTCTTTAGAGAGAAATCCAAAGCTATCCACTTCCTGTTTTGGTTACACAATGGGCAACCTTTGAGCCGTAAATCGAGCCTTCATTTCCCCGGAAGATCGCGACCCAGAAGCAAACAGAATTGTGGAGGAAAAGTGAAGCTTATAGGGAACCAACGTGAACACAGAGGTGTCATTATTCTACAGTCATGACATTGTGCAGTCATCATTTACTTCATAATGATGAGTTAAAGCGAGAAGACGTCTATTGCCAGTTTAACGTAGTTGTGAATGACGACTTGAGTTTAATTCCACATAAAATGAAGTGTAAATGTTTTTGGTACGTTCTCCGGGTGTGATGAGATTCAATTAATAAATTAATCAGTGTAAGTTGCCAAAACATGATATTTTTTTTTTTTTCCATTTTCATGTTTTAACATTCACTCACCTTGTTGACAGAAATCCGACGTCCTCGTGGTTGTAGTCGCTGGGGAAACCGTGTGCCGAGATGAGGGTCAGGCTGTTGAACCTCAGGTGGGGGCTGCAAGAGAACAAACAACACTGAACAGTGAGTGCTTTCCCACAGAATACAGAGAACGCATACAGGACACAGTGGGAGAGGAATGTTTTTCTGGGGAAGGACAACTCTAATTTCTGCAACAACTACCGGCATTTAAAAAAAAAAAAAAGCGCATTTCCACAGCAGGTACAAGGCAGCAGTGATGAAGATTCAGATCATGGTACGAAGACTCTTCGTCTCCCGTCTTGTATAATGTCAAACAAACTGCACTAAACTAGTGCGAGTCCATTCCTGATCCAGTAGTTTGACTCTTAAAGACGCACATTTTAAATCTTGCACGTTAAAGCAGAAATAATAAAAGTGTCTGATGTTGAAGTTCTCCAGCTGACCGATGCATTTGTGGTTTCCCAGCATCCTGGACAATCCTGAGCTGCCCTCCTCCCTCCTGTGAGTTTACTGTCCGCAGTGTACAACGTCTCTTGTGATGCAAATGACTTCTTTTGTGGTGTCCTACAGGACATTACACAGCAGATAACAGCAGCTCCAGCTCCTGCGTTCAGTGAATAGCAGAGGGTGTGACGCGCAGTGTTCAGCCTTATCACACGGACGCCTCTGATCACCTCCTGCTCGCTTCTTATCTCGGCTTCCTGCTAAATTATCGCCCACCGGCACAGATCTACAACAACAGACGCCAAAATGCTGGCAACTGACTGGAACTGGTGGGATGGCTGTCGTGTTACAAAACACACTTAACATCTCTGGTCGTGTGAGACCATCCTGGTTTTAAAGGCTGCATTATAGTAAATTGTACATTTTCCGAACTGGCTGTTTTAGTATTTGCCTTTACCCACTTGGTCATTATAACCACATTACTGATGATTATTATCAAAAATGTCATCGTGAAAGCATCAATAGTCAACCCTACAATATAGATATCGAGGTATTTGGTCAAAAATATTGTGATATTTGATTATCTCCATATCGCTCAGCCCTACTTTATCGTAATATTGGATTTACAGAATTATTTTGCATCAGTGAAATATTTATATTACTGGATTAGTCAAAAACCGACTGTGCTAAATTAAGTTTGCAGAAAATGGACTATATACAGTATATTGACAGTAAAATGTTCTATCCATATTTCCCACCCTTTCTGTCAAGTAGAGTGTGATGAGGTACATTTTGCAATAAACAATAGTTTTCATTATAGATTAACCCGTAGACTTTTTCTCATTGATTGATTTATCCTTCAGTAAATAAAATGTCTCCCAAAACTGACGTTCTCTCACTCAAGAATCAAAGATGTTCAATTTACAACGATTTAGAAACGCTCACGTTTGAGTAGCTGGATCCAGCTAATTCTTTCGCGTTTTAGCCTGATAAATAACTGAAATCACTAAAAATGGGTGATTAACTTTAAGTTATATTACTCACTCAGAGAAGAACAAAACTCACAGTTCTGCAATGAAACATGTTCACAGATGGATCAAGTGAAGCATCCTCGACTATCATTTCAAAGCTTTGTGTCATCAGTGGTTTGAACTTTGATTTCTGACGAGAACATGCGAACAATAACAATAACCAGCCATCAGACAATGAGTGCAGTCAAACTTTCCTTGTTAATCTGTGCCAGAAGGTGGATTTATGGCGCAGCAGTGAGGCATTAAGGCCCATTATTGGTGTCTGGATGCGAGTGAATCAGAAGCCCTGGATTTGCTCTGTTATCAGCCGGTGACAGACGGCCGTGGTAACCCTGCAGCCTGACCGCGGCGAGCAGAGGGCCGAGCCGCCGGAGAGCTCTTTATCTGTCTGACCCCTTCCCAGCCAGTAATGAAGTTGGGGGGTGGTGCCGGTGCTGCTGGGCTGCATTCATTGAGCACATGGAAAGCTGTGTTGGGGTGAGGGGGGGGGGGGGAATGAGATGAACGTTTGGGCAGGGCTGATAAGGGGGGCCCCAGCAGGCCGAAAATGACCCATCATTCACCCTCTCAATGCGTCGCCGCCTCACCATTAGTTCAGCGGACACTAACTGCCTCATTAGTCAACTCATTAGTGACAGCAAACACAGATCGCTGCAGCAGATCCCTGACGAGGGGGGGGGGGGACAGTGGAGTGGCTAATTAAAGGGGGCCTTGCTGAATGCCAGGCCTCAGACAGCTGCGTGCGCCCGCCCCAGCATCACCGGTGTGCCAGCCTCGCCAGCTCCGAAGGCTGCGAGATCGAGCTCGCACAAAACAACGATCCCGGTTGCCTGGCAGCTATCGCCCGGTTCTGAATCAGCAGCCCCGCGATTCTTATTATCTGCCGGAGCAGTTAATCTCACGGAGCGAGGACGAAGGCAAACATGTAAGACGTCCGACCCGGAGTCAAGTGACATTTCCAGAGATTGGATTCCTGGAATAAAAGACGATAAAAAAATGAAAGAGCAGCTCTGGAGAGGGACGGCTCTCCTGAGGTTCAGGGTTTCTGGGGACACGGGATTATTCCTCTCAAATTCTGTGAATACTTTTCATTATAACAGCTGCCTGTTCTACTTCCTGCTTCCACTACTGCTCTGAGTTTACTTGAAGATGACAAACAGACACTGACTGACAGACTCAGGAACACAGTGTTTCCTCGGCTCAGAGCTTCTTGTTGGGCACAACCTTTGATTTCAGAGCTTAATTTGTTTCTACTGCAGGTTGCAGCACACAATGATTCCTAATTGGGAAATTTAGTATGATTAAAACACTTATTTCATGAAAAATCACAAGTGCAGTATACAGATTAAGTTTTAATATAAAGTACAACATTAGCTATTACTTAAACGTGCAGCCCTCTGTTATAGAGAGTCATTGTTCAAATCTAATTTAAAGACATTTATTGCTTTAGATTATATTCTGCTCACATGGTGTTTATCACTACATAAAAGATACGGTTGGTGTTACTAGTGTTGTATTTTTCATATTGTCTATATTCAATTTCAAGCATATTCCTAAACTTGAAAAAATAACGGTTAAATTAAACATTTTCCAAACTTTCAAGACTTTGTATGAAACCGGAACAATGCGTCTCACAATACTTTCAGACCTCAGCTGGTCACTTTAGTTTTTCATCAAACAAACAGGAGAAAATTTGTCGGGGACTATTTTCAGCGGCGGATGAATCCACATGTAGCGCTCTAGCGAGTATTTGTGTCAGCAGGACGGTGTGTGTGGGATTGAGTCAACATTTTTGTCTGTTTTTGGAGCATAATGGAGCTCCGCGGCACAGAGTGAGAAGATGCATCAGGCGGTACATACACACATAAACAATGCACAGATGGTGAGAGGTGTGTGTGTGTGTGTGTTTGGGGGGGGGGGGGGGTAATAGGGGCCTGACAGCAAATCTTTGCCCCGGGGCCCCTTAAAAGGTTAATGCAGTCGTGGTTGCAGAGGAAGAATTGTGACGTTATTTGTCTACTTGCTGCGACCATTTCCGAAAACACACAGTTTACTGCACATCTGGGGGGAAATGACTCTGAGGCCAACTCACCAGAAACAAAGCACCTCGAGGAAAGTTAAACCTGTGTCCGACGCCCCCACCACCACAATCCTGGCATTAATGGTGACCTTTGGCTCCATGGTTAACTTTCTGCTGAGGAGGCTGAGAGCAAACGGCTCCTGAGAGAAGCAGAGACAGAAGACGGGTCAGTAAGATTCTCGGGTTTTTGCTCGAGTAAAAGAAAATCTAGAGGATAATTGTCACTCCCAAAATGACTGGTGCCATTTTCTGAAGATCAAATAAGCCGTCAAATGTTCGCACCCTTAATTATTCACCCGCTAAAAGCTTTGCATAATAATGTGTCCAATTTTCCCCCCATTTTAACATTAAAAGGATAATGAAGGAACCATCTTTTCATCAAAGCACTTAATCTGCGGCTGAGGAGAGAGTCCAGTTCTCACCCGAAAACCTTTGGTACAGATCTCACAAAATCTGTGCCGAGTGAAGCTCACTGAACATCAGCAGCCGCGACTTTACAGGTGGACGCCTTGAAGCGGAGATACTTCAGGACTCAGCTGACTGTTCTGCACTGAATTTAACATTTGTATCCCACCACAAATGGGCCAAACGCAAACCAGTACAGCTTCATGGGCGACGCTTTAACCCTCGGCCACCGGAAAACAGCTTTCAACCCCAGATGAACTGTATCGTTTTTGTGCGGCAGAAATTAAACTATAAGTTGAGTTGATTGTTTTCTTGTGTGCAAAGCTCTGCTTCAAATGAATCGACAGACATGTTTGGTAGATCCATTAAAAGTCTCTTCACTTGTTAAAAATATGCGACGATAACAGCGGCTGCTGAACTTCGTGCAGTGAAATAAACACAGTAATCGTCACTTGGATCCTTGTCCTCTGCAGACACATCACACTGGGATGCATGTGTTGATCTTCAAAGCTCTCCTTTTGTCTTTATTCCATATTTTTTTTAATTTAAATGTATTAATTCATATTTCGTACGTGGCTCCCACTGTCTACCCCTGTTAGTGTTATAATCAGAGGTTAAAGACAAACCTGAGAATTGCAGTAAGTGCAGCTTCAGACTGTGATGAGAAGCTAACGCAGGGATCAAGCGTGCGACCTGACAGTTGAGGAACACTTTTCCACAATAATTACAAAAGAGTCCCACAGGAATTAGTAGAACGCTGTGTTCTAATTTCCCGATTCTTCCACCACCAAGTGTCTCTGGTTCTCGCACTGCGAGGCAGCTAATGGCTCCTTCATCATCTGTAATTAGGCAGATTGGCCCCACAATGCACCTTGTTGGATGAAAACAGCATCGAGCGAAACAAGGGGGAAACCCGAGGGTGAAATTAACCTTTGTGTAATATTCAAATAATTTCCAAGAGGGGATGTGTGCCCGACATCTGTCACATACTGAGACGTTGTAGGGTTTCATTAGCAGGAAAAAAGAGGCTGGTAAATGTGTGCATCAGAAAAATAAGCACATAAATATCTTACAAATACTTTAAATTCAAAAAGACAATACTTTTGTGCCTACATACTTTTAAAACAATATTACCCAGATTTAAATTTATACATTTATTCAAACTCTAAATGTTTTTATTTTATTTTTAATACTTTTGATCCATTTTTCAGGTCAACAAAGTTAGTTTGAGTGAAATCTGGTTGATTCATCCAGACAAAAGATAAACAACTGCATTAGAAAGTATTGGATTATTGATAAAAACAAAAAAAGTTGAACGTTCAGGCTCCCTGAAGCATTTTGGTATGAAAAATCAAGTCACGGAACTTAAAAATTCTGCTTTTTGTGCAACAGGATGAAGCTAAAGAATCTCAACCCCAACTCTGCCGCAGATTCTTTCTCTTGGTTTTCCTACAAACTTATTTTATACAAAGATTCAACTTCAATTTTGGATGAATTGTGCACCTGTGGCAACGTATTTTGTTCCCAAACGCAACAATAAAATGCTCTGAATTTGCTTCAGTTACTGTAAAGCAGCAGGTGAGCTGCAGAGGACAGAAGAGATGGAAACAGATGATCAGCTGTGGTGACCCCTGACAGCAGCAGCTCACTATATATTTATAGTAAATGTTGCTGCTTATTATCTCCTACACAAGTCATCCACTAAAACACTTAATATATACAGATGAACATTAATTTTTAAGCTGGGTGTCATGTAGACGCTGTTTTCTTTTGACATTTATTGAAAATGAGTATCACTTTATATGTAAAAACCCAGTGTCTGTTATTTTCCTACATGCATCCATCTGAATACTGCAGGAATTAACCAGATGAGGTAATCAGATGAACAAAGCTCCCGTCTCATCTGCATGTGCGGTGGAGCAGGTGCTGCAGCTCTTACGGAGCTGCAGATGCCTCACCTTCCCTGAACACAAAGACGCCGGCTCTGTGTAATACGATCCTGTATTGACAGAGGGAACAGGTGCTTTAAATTTGATTAATCATCCCGAGGCCGACATCAGGAGGCAGCAGCTCAGCTCGGAGGCGAAGCTCTTATCTGCGCGGTGGCTGGGAGATCATGACTGCTGTGTTAGCGAGGCGAAGGGCGGGGGGGTCCGGGTTTGATGGAGTGAAATGAACATGCGAGTGTACGCGGTGACGCCTCGGGTCTAAAGAGAGAAGCTGGACATGTGGTAAATATTTGAAGTACAGGACATTAAGATAAATCACAGCCACATTAAGACGAGTCCGGCTCGGAAGATTTAAGAACACAGGACTCATGGGACAATTTAAACAGAGGCTGGGATCATTATTATTATTATTATTATTATTATTCACTCTTTCATTCTTTTACCAGCTTCTTAGGTTGATGTTCATAGGTTTTCAGAGTCCTGGGAGCCACGTAAATGACCACCTGTGGGGCCCCAGTAAAATGTGTGTTTATTGACCAGCTGTAGTTTTGAACTCATGTTTGACGTTATATGGTTGTAATAATGGTAATATTCATGTTTTTTTTTAAAAAATGTGTCTAAAATATTTACAAATAAAATCCGAATCTGAAAACTTTATTTACAGAACATTGTACAAATGAAATGTGATATAAGAGACGATGAACAAAACAAGATCTTGTCTTGTGTGAGATGTATGATGCGGCCGTGAGAACATTGCGTCCAGCGGTGAAAATAGTTTTTGTATTGTATTGTAATTGTATTGTTTTTAACAAGGCGACGGTGAAGCATCATCGGTTGTTGAATAAAGAAGTCTGTGCGGCGAGGGTTGCTCTTCTTGCAGCGATGGTATTTATCCTCTCGGGGGACATAGTCCGCAAAACGTTTTCTACACATAAGATTTTGCAATGTTTAAGTTTGATGTTGACACAGAACTCAAGTATAATGTTTCTGTTAATGTGTAAAAAAGTGGATACACTTAACTTTCAATTCAATAGAATGATTGAAAGTTAATACTGGAGTTTGCCGTTCATACCTTGAAGTGAAGCATATTTAGTCGCTCTCGTTCCTTTGAAACAGCACCGCCTAGTGGTCACATGACCGCCCTGCTGCGCTCCCTGTCAGCAGCCTTCAGCTAATCTACATTCCCTGGCAGGCGGCTTCCCTGTCAGCCAGCTGCTGCTGTGCCCACCTGCTCCTCAGTGATCTGCCTGGAAGGGGCGTTGATGCCAAGCTCCTCCAGCGGGTAGATGATCTGGCGTCGTGGACGGACAGGAACCGCGCAGTTGAGGACATAATCCAGATGGTGGACGCAGGAATTCTGGGTGCAGAAGAAGAGGGCATAATGTCAGAGAGCTCAGAAAGACGGAAGCCTCTCGGAGGTTAAACAGCATCCGTGTGGGGGCCCCGGGAGGCAACTGGAAGTGATAATGAGCTCAGGTGAAGAGGTTAGATGATGCAAGATTTACACCACCGATATGAGCTGGCTGGAAAACATCTCCCAGTGCTGCACCCACTGCCTGCACAGAGATAATTCTCTGGTTATCTTCTGACATTATTCTATTTGCACATCATCATCTCCCAATCTGCTGCTTGTTTGTGGAAGGTAATTAGCAGAGGAAGTGGAGGCCTCTACATGTCGAGGAAATGTCTTATTATGGTGTGGAGAGGTGGAGCTGGCAGCACTGTCGGCACCTGCTGCCCCGACCCCGGGGACAGCAGCCTGCTGAGGGCCGAAACTACCTGCTTCAAACACTTTTACAAGATCAAATCCATCTGTCACAGCTACAGAACACAGTGGGGCTGCAACTTATGATTGTCTTCATTATCGATTCATCTGCTGAATATTTTCTAGATTAATCAAGTAAAAGACATTCAGGTTTAATATGATATAAAAACGCAGGAAATCCTCGTAATTGAGAGGCTGAAAACAGCTTTTTCTGCCATTTTGTCGTACAAACAATCGATTATCAAAATAGTTGGCAATCATTCTTCTGTGGGTCGACTAAGCAATGAGTCGACTAATCATGGCAGCGATACAAGACAACATCTGAGATGCTGTACATTTGTTGAATATATACAAATGAAATTCTGGTGTATCACAAAAGGATAAAAAAATATTTTGAGCCTGACATGCATCTTAAAAGCTTCACATCAAACAAAGGTGTTTAATAAACACAAATTAACAACAGCCAATGTAAATATATATTATATATATATAATATATATATTATAATATATATTATATATTATAATATATAATATATATATATTATTATAATATATAAATATAATATATATATATTATTATAATATATAAATA
>CALSBV010010276.1:18708-42849 GCA_943590825.1 Bovichtus diacanthus
TATTATTATTATATATAATATATATTATTATTATATATAATATATATTATTATTATATATAATATATATGTTATATATGATATATATGTTATATATAATATATATGTTATATATAATATATATATTATATATAATATATATAATAAATGGTTTAAATGCATTTTCATGAAGGATATTTCTTGCAGTGTGAGAGGATCATTACACTAATGACAAAGTGTATCTGAGCAGAGAGGCAGAGGCTGGAAAGGGCCCAGAGATGAGGGGCCAGTAAAGTCCTGAGGGTCCGTGTGCACCCACCTCCAGGCTGCGAGAGGGGGGGTAGATTCTGTGGAACAGGCAGGACTTGTGAGCCAAGCGGAGAACCTCCTTAAACAAGTGCTTGGTGAAGTGCTGGAAGGAGGGTTTGAGGACAAAGTGGCGTATCTGAGCGTGCTCCTCGTCGTGGTGATGGCTGAAATAGATGAAGTTCTCGATGTTGTAGTGGGCGCAAATGTACTTCACGTCCTAACAAACACAGATGAAATAATTCAGCTTTCTCTTGATAAACTCGCATGAAAATACTTCTGTAACATTTGGCAGTAAAAAAAAGAAGCACAATAAGAACTGACTTCAACTCTTATTTGTTCGATATACTTCTATTTTACCTTTAATATCATTATCTTTGCCAAGGATGCTATGTTTGTTTTTCTGGTTGGGTTTGTTGGTTTGTTTGTCAGGTCAGAATTGATGCAGTGAGATATTCTTAATATGCTTTACTTTAAAAGTAGAAAAGATTTCAACGGAGTTCAGCACTTATTGATCCTAATCCCAAAAAATAACCGCCGATACTTCCAGTTTCATCTGAGGACACGGAGTCGCAAACTGCACGTACCTGCTCGTCTCCGATGATCAGTATCCCCACAACCCGACTGTGCACCTTGGCCACGAAGGCCTGCAGCGGCATGCCACCCTGTGCAAGAACAAAACACAATATATGTAAATGTGTGTGTCGCATTGAATATGCACCGTCTTGGATCAGCCCAGTGCCATAAACACACATGAAGTGGCTGCAGAAGTAATTATCAGTGTTGGAGCTGCGGCGGTGACAGCTGGGGTGTCAGTCAGAGAGGAAAACGCGCTCAACTGAATTCGCACCAATCTGTTTCCTGGCATACGTGCGATATTCCTCGTTATTCCAAGACAATCATTACCAGCTCGAGTCACACTAGATCGTCCAAAACAATCATCTTGTCATTTTGAAAGTTAAGGTCGAGCCAGTTAGAATTTCAACCTTGATATATTTTTCTCCATTTACAGTTTATGATTTCCAAACACTGACAATATTTCAGGCCAGATGGTTTAATATTGAATACAATTTTTTGCACGCTTTGTGTAGCTAAATCAGCGAGAGAGTTTTAGTCGTGCCATAAATAAAAGAAGAAAATAAAAAATAAGGGCAAACACATAAAAACCATAAAAAGTAAATACATAGATATATTCAAGGAGAAGATTCGGTTTCACAATGAAGTCACATTTAACCAAAGAAACTATGAGAATGACATTTCATGCATTTAGACACATTTATATCAATCTAACAAATCACACTTTATGGGGAAATGAAATAACATTAATCCAACAAAAAAAGGATAATTATCATTGTTTTATTAATGCAGTCACACTACTTAGACTCATGTGTAGTTCATTAATAGACACCTGATACTTTAAAAGAATGTTGTATTTACATCTTTGTCCTATTCGAATGATGTTCAACTTTGTCTTTTTAGGGAAACATGCAAATCACAATATAACTACGTTCTTCAGAATTGCTTTATTTACTAAATTGATGTATGATGATATATGAGCATTATACTTTCAAACATTGACATGCGTGGAGTGGCTGAAAGTCAAACCCAGGGGCGTTTCCATCAGTGTGTTTTGACTGACCGGGTCTCTGCGGGTCTCACAGAAGCAGTCCAGGTCCTGCAGCAGGGACTCAGCGAGCCTCAGACCCTGCACCAGGTCAGACACAGCCGGCCGGTCTGCAGCCACCGCCGGCCTCACCTGCACACTCCTGCAAGAGCAACCAGACCAGGACCACAAACTGAGAGAAACGAGGTGATGAGGGTGGTGGTGAGGGTGCGAGTCGTTTTCTCCTTTCTGTCTCTTTGGATTTAATCAAAAAAAACTATCAAGCTTTGCTTCTTCTCTCTGTACTGAAGCTGCAGCTGCTGACTCACTATCACCTCTAGAGGAACACGTGGTATTACAGGCTGGACACAGCGCAGCTAGCTGTTAGCATCATGCTAACTTCAGGAGATATCTGTGCTACACACAGACGCCTTTAACGTCCACACTATCACCTCATCAATCTGTTCATGTTAGATTTTTTTTTTTTTTAAGTTTAAATTCTGGCCTCGACCTCCTCCCTGACCACGAACAATATCAAAGTTATGAACATGCTATCCTGTCCATAAGACAGCAACACTGATCTGACTGCAGCCTGTAAGAACTGATGACCCACCTGAGCCCGGCGCGGTGGAAGACGTAGAGCTCACGGGGCAGCGAGCTGGCGGCGCGGGGCGGCACCCTGAGGAAGCTCTGCAGCAACAGGAACTCTGGGAACAGCGTCGGGACAGTGATGATGCAGAAGTCCACGTCCTGACAGACAGAAACAAGGACAACTAATACCAACATATAGACTTCTCTGAGCAGATATGATCCTTTTTCTAAAGATTTCTCTGAATGCTAAACTTTATGAACTTAGGAAATCAATGTCATGTCTATTCTGTAATTTTAAATCCCGCTTGAGGTGTAAAGGAATCCCAATTTTTGCACTTACATACTGGGACTTATTTCTTTACCTGGCACACTTCTTGCACATATTATCAATCCAGGTAATTCCATATCACTATTTAATATATTTGTTGCCCAGATACCGTGATCTTTGACTTTACATCAACCTACTGTCTGTTTATGGAGCTTGTAAACAAAGACTTGTACACCAGCCAAATGTCCTGCCGAGATGATACTTACGGGGAAAAGTTTGAATATATGTGGAATAAAGTCCACTGATCTGGAAGAGAAGAAGAATAAGAGGAAGTTAAGTGAAAATATGTGTGAGTGCCAGCTTCAGAATCAAAGGCGAGCTGGTGATCGCTGCGGTGGAACAACTGGCCGACCAATCTGCCCGCTGCTTCCAGCTCAACTTCTCGCCTTCAACTCTGTCATGCTGTCACTATAAGCGCAGCTCTCATTAATAACATGCTCACTCTCGGCAGGAAGCCGCTGCTCTCCATATTCAGTAACAGCTGGGAGGTACGGCAGCAGTGAGAGGAGCTCAGCAGGAGCCAACTAACAGTCACACTGCCTGCTTTAACACAGCGCATGACTGCTGTAACTCCGGACGGCTGCCATCAGAGGTATCAAAGTTTATATTATGGAATACTTTTTATAAGATAGTTTTTGACAGAGTTGTGATATCTGATATTTGGTCTATGAACTATAGGAGCGTAATTGAAGTTGCATGTTACTATTTCCATGTAACTATCATCTTTCACTTTTATGTTGTGTATTTCATACTTTGAAAACACAACAAACTATTCTGTCACATATTGCATATTTTGTTTTACTGTGTACTTTCCTCAGCTTACACATCAAGTTTCATGTCAAAACACATTAAACAGATGATTACAGTTTAAATTGGAAGGTTTTTGATTCCCAAAAGTGTCCAATATCCAATTAGATTTAAAGGGGAAATCACCTCGACCGTATCTTGACTTTACCTCGTTTCATAATTCTTGTCAATAACGAAGAACTGAATACAGACGGCGTTGGATTTCTTTGCAAAACATCCGGCTCCGGTCGACCGTGTCTCCTCCTGATGAAACCGACAAAAACAACAAACACACCACAAAGTGGAAGACGAAGAATGAAGAAGACCATACAATTAATGACGCTGTGTTGGTCGACAGAGTTGTTTTGAACAGTCTTTGACCCACTCCAGTATAGTATAGTGAGTTTACAGCAGTTAGTGATTCACCTGCGGGGAGATGGACTTGTGGCTTTTTCTGGCTTCTTCTTCATCTTCCCTCGAGTCGGACTGAGCAGCAGCTTCATCGGGTTTTATTTGCTGCAGTTTGTACAAACCATCAAACTCACTCAACTCGAAGCTGTCGTGCAGACGTTTCAAATCTACAACAGAAGTGAAACTGATGAAGCCGACGACGACTCCGTCACTCTGTGGAGGAAACACAAAGACATATGTGCACATAGTGATATTAATGTATAACATATATCTATAACCCAGCAGCCTTCAACAGTTAAGAGGTTTTTAACATGTTCTGTTATAAACAGTGTGGTAGCTGTTCCCTCCTGCACACAAGAGATAAACCTTTACAGTTTAGAATAAGCAGCAGAAGAAGAACCTGGCAGTTAGCATGAGCAGCAAGAGCACTGACAAAGAAGAAGAGTCTCACGTGTGACCTGAAGTGTAGAAACACATTTCTAGAAGGACAATCTTGCTGAATGTAAGATCACTACATTCTATGAGTTTTGGGTTTAGTTGGGGAAAAACATTTTCCATAAATTATTTTTCTTCTTTTTATATTAAAAAAAAAAAAAAAAAAAAAGCTTTTATCTCTGTGTGAATTTTATTTTATTTATCTATATCATATTTTATTATTATTATGGTTTTATTGCATTTTTGTCTTATTGTGAAACACTTTATTATCATTATTATCATTATTTACTACTATTATAAAATAATTTTAAACACTATTATAAAACTTGAGGTTCAAAGTTCAGTATCGACTTTGGAAAAATGTCCATTTAATAAAGTTCTGGAGCTTTAATCATATCACACTAACTTGACATGGAATTGTAGATGTTTTAATTTCCTTGTTTCCTTCTGAGCACTTCTTGTTGCCTTAAACTGAGTGAACTCCATCTGCTGATAACGATGACGTGATCTCATCAAAAGCACCCGAACATCTTATCACACGTACCTGAGGTGAGATTATCAATATTGTTTTAGAATGTGATCATTAAAAAATACATTTTTCATGATTTGAAATTGGGCTAACGAACAGCTTTTAATTCTCCTGCTGGTTTGAGTTTGGACTGAAATCATGTTGCGTCTCTAAAAGATCATCCAGCAAGACAAGAAAACAAACCAAAGACATATTTAGCAGCGTATTCTGCAGCTTCACAATCAGGTTAAGGCATTCAGAGCGAACAGCCCAACCCTCTGGGGCAATGTTTGACTGTTTGTTCTCTGAGTGCTGAACATATTCAGACAAAAAGCCCAAAATGCTTCAGATGTCTGGACACAATATGTTCAGTGAGAGCATGTCTTGGCCGAGTATCAGCTCGTATCTGCCATATGCTGCCATGAACATATGTCAGCCCGACTGGCGGGGAGGGGAGAGAAGATCTGTCGCGTCCCAGATCTCGAGGGAACGCACCCCAGCGGGGTTTCTGACAATCAGTCAAAGCATCACCCGCGAGCTGCTGTTAGATTATGTATCAGAAATACACATAACTCGCATAACATCATAAAAGCAGGAGAGTTAGCTGCAGTTAATGGTTTAAATTAGTGGAGATTTATCAGACAGGAGAATTAGTGGAGCAGCTAGTGGAAGAGGAAAAGGGTGGAGGTGTCGTGGTTGATAGTTCACTTGAATGCCACACGGACATTTCAGAAAATAAATAAAAAGGCAAACTCAGAAGAACATTTTCAAAATTCAAACATGGAAATATTTCCACCATTAAATAAAACACGTTCAGTCTGGTATCCTTATAAATGAAAATATATATGAACAAGGTTCAGAGAAGAGCTACCAAACTAATCCCAGGTCTGAAAGACATGAGCAGAGGTTAAAACAATTACAAACAGAGACAGAGGGGACATGATGGAGGTCTAGAAGCTTGTTCGGGATATGATATCACACATGATGTCGTCCACTCTTGGAATAAGAGGATGAGTTAAGGGGGAAAGTGTTTCTCTGAAAAGGGAAAACTCTTCTTCACAATTACTACTGCAAAAGTACGGAACAAGCTCCCAGAGGATGAAGTGCAGTTAACTCTTTTAAGAACAGATTGCACTCATTCTGGTCAACAAAGGACAATGTGTACAGATAAAAAGTTGACTTGTGATTTGTGAAATTATTGTTATTTTAATCACGTAAACTGTAGTATTATTTTGTGTGTTGTAGTTGGAGAGTCTGGTGTGGAGGATTTAAAATGTTCAACACATTTCAGCAAATAAAGAAAACATTAAGCTGAAATAAAAAAAAGAAACATGGAGTTCTGTGTGTTTGAGAGAGGGAACAGGCTAAACGCTGAAGCAAACCTCACAAACTGCCGTGTGATTTTCCTCGTTCTGAGCTTCCAAGACGTCTGCCAGGAAGTGCGGCTGGTCGATGACAGACAGAATTTTTGTCTGCTCTACAAATATGCGCATTACGTCATCGTGATCTTCAACCCTGTGAAGTAGAAAAAGAGGAGCAGCTACATCCTTAAGCACTACCAATCAATATCCTTTGTATTACAATGAATCTAATCACTGCCTGTAACAGGAAAAGGCTAATTGATACTTCTTAGCCCACAAACAATTATGAGCAACTCAGCAGCTCCTCAAAACCTTTTAGCCTATTTTAGATCATACTTTTGGTTCTACGGCACATTTGTCAACTTGTTGGGGAGCTCTTCTGCCCCCAAGTGTCCAAAAAAATCAATTGATGCAGTGAATGATCCACTTGCATTGAATTCTGCTGACAGATTCACTATAATTACACCATGTGCTTGTAAGGAACTGTGGCAACAACAATTGACTGTTAAAGTTGGATTTTCGGGTTTTGATTCTAGCCGGCTCATGACATGCTAAAGATGAAGGCAAATGTTGACACCTAGTCCAGCCCCTTGGTGTCCACAGCCTCTTCACTGCACTATATGAATGTGCACTGTACGTGTTTGAGCTCCACGTGAGTTCAGCTGTTTTCTGCCATGTTAGTTTGGGAGGAATCAGCTGGAATCACCTGGCTGGGCGGATGTGAAGCTTCGGGCAGTGCTCTCGTCTGTGGCAGATGAATGCTAAGCACCGAGGCGCGGGAGCAGTCAGGCGCTGCAGCGGCTCAAACACCTCATCCAGCGCTGGCTCTGGACAAACAGACAAAGCACAAGACTCGTCAAAGTTCATTTTTGAATATTTGAGAAACTTAACAAATTCATTTGAAGCCGCTCGTCACCTAAAACGCCAACGTTGGGGCTGACCAGGCAGACGTATTCAAGCTCTGCGATGGCGTTAAAGACAGCCCTGTAAAAAGAAGCACAGCAAGAGGGAACTATAGTCTGGCATTAACCTCTGTGGATCTACATTACGTGGGTGCTCTAACCAAAGCACATTAGAGTAGCTACAGTTTATAATATTAAGGTAATTTGGGAGTTGAACCCTGACAGTGGAGCTGAATATAATCAGTACACCACACAAAAGGTCAAATGCACAGACATACATGGATATATTTTATTCCTCAGATGATTTCTTACAGAATGACACTAGAACATACACAATTAATATTCAGAAAGTAAATATTCCAGATGAGAATACTACACAACCCATACAGTTTAACTCTACTTTTTAAAAAAATAAAATAAAAGAAGACCCTTATTTTTTCATACCTCATTATTTCTTTTACACTTGCTGCTGCGAAATCTGGCTGTGCCACGAAGAGGTGGAGGAAGAGTGTGTTCAAAGGCTGTGGAGGAAAGAACATTTAGTCAGTTTTCTCTCCAGCTGACAGTTCACTGTATCTCAGGAGTAGATTTACTTCAAACATCAAATAGTGAAACACTTTTAATATGAGCACATTAGTTCTGTTGGGCCAAATATCCATGTGATCCTGTACAATAAAAAACCACACATAAACAGTATCAGTCTTTAAAACAGATTTGAATTCATGAATGATACAGACTTTGCATTTTTCAGCACGGAAGTGTTTCTGCAGGAAAGGTTCCCAGTGAGTCTGATCCACCAAGTCTCCAACAGGGTGATCGAAGAAGGAAGCGTGAGCCACAATGTCTCGCTTCTCATTGGCCAGAGTCACGGCCAGATTGGCTTTCTCTCTGGAGTGTCCCGGAGAGCAGAGAGGAAACACGCACCAGAGACTCATGTAGAGATTACATTACAACACAATGCTGGAAGAAACTAGAAGTATGTCATCGGTATTTTGATTACTCACAAGCCAAGACTTCACAATGGGAAGAAAAAGCATCAAAGAATTCATACAAACATCTCAAACTAATTTTGTATCATAAATAAGGCACCTCTCCGCCATCCATCCGTGTGCTCATATGTTCGTCATTATTATTAAGTATCAACATAAGGTGGCGAGTGGCATCTAACAAGTGCAAACAGTAGAACGGTGCACGTACTGTAAATATATAAATAGAATGAATGCTACTAGGAAGGTTGGAAATGTATATCAAATGAATTTGAAACTAATGTGGATTATAAATTGATAACATTGACATATACAGTAATAATAAAAAGATAGTATATCATATGTATAGTACAAAAATAAGCATTCATGTACAATCAACAGTTAACTGTGGGTCAGAGTTAAGTAGCAAGTCAGTTAACATAAAATAAATAAATCATCAGATGAAACTTTCTTTGGTTTTGGTATGATGTCATGGGCATTTGTCAATGTTTTTGACTAAGTTATTGACAAATTAATGGACAGCTGAAATGATCAAACCCTTGGTGTACCGATATACAAAAAGTCTGATAACCACTGTCCTCACTCTATACTTAGGACACTAAACAAAGAATAGTTTTGTCTTACAGAAGATGAATTACGTTGACTCTTCCAAAAACCGCCAGAGCTGCGGGACAGGTGAGGTCGTCAATCCCCTGAGCATCAGCTGACTCGCTTCTTCTGACGGTCACAGTTTCCTCTCGGCCACTGGCTGAAATCAAGGTCTTCATCTTCACCTCACTGGTTTTAATAGGACGGCACAGAATCATGTCAGCCACGACAATATGAACAACAACAGCAACATCAATGACACATGTCAGCTTATCATTAGCAGTGGTTGGGAAGATTTCAGGTCCTTTACTGAAGTAAAAGTACTAATACCACACTGTAAAAATACTTGGTTCCTAATAAAAGTCATGTATTGAAAATGCTACTTAAGTAAATTAATGTAGGGTAAGTATTATCAGGAATATATAATATAATTTAAAATAAAAGCAGCAAATCTTCACATTTGTGAAGCTGTAACCATGAAACGATTTTGCATGGACTTAAATGATTATCAAAATAGTTGCCAATTAATTTTCGGTCAATACTAATTGATTAACCAAACATCATATTTCACATCTTCACACACATAAATCTTAATTTGTAATGTAACTAAAGCTGTCAGATAAATGTAGTGGAGTAAAAAGTACAATAATACTATCTGAATTGTAGTAGAGTAGTATAAAGTAGCATAAAATGGAAATACTTAAGTAGGGTATAAGAACGATGAATTTGTACAGTAGGCTACTTCATTAAATGTACTTATAGTTAGTTTCATCCAACAACAACATGCTAGCTTATTATTAGCAAGTAACGCTAACTAGTTAAAGTTTAAACGTTAGCCAGCCAAGAACCACTGTTACTCACCTGTCACAGTCCCCCTAATTAACTACAACGGTGGTCTTACTGACGAACTTTCTATTGCTTGTGGGTTAAATTAGAAACACAAGTATACGTAGCGGTTAGCTCCATAAAAACTGTAAGTTAACGGTACATTTTTGGTTGTAGCCTTAGCTAGCTGTTAGCTAACACAAACTATGTAACCATAGTAACAGAACGCTGCACCGTTTTTTTTTAATGCATCAGTGGGGTTATGGTGCATTCATGTGCTCCTCGGAATGGCCGAATCCCGAGTTGGGAAGCCGTTCTTCAGACTTCGTGATTTTGTCCCAGAGTTTTGCTGCACCAGTACATTCCCTAAAACCACACAAGTATTGCTTTACCTGACTTGTTATCAGAGTTAATGCTAATAAATAACTTGTCAAACTAATCTAGGTAACTCTACGTGGACAGCAAACTGACGGTTACAACATCCTAATAGCATATTAAAAATAACATCATGATGGTAAACCATTTTAATGCAATAAGTGAATAAATAAAATAGTTCTTACCATCAAACCAACATTTACTTTGTGCGTCATTTTTCTGCGTAATATGACGTCGACTCGGCAAGTCGTGTACCAAACTTTTCTCCGACTTTAGGAAACGTGAAATTTCCCGGCAGGGAATAAATGATTACAATTATTCCGACAACACCTGAATGCAACTCGCGGGGCATTATGGGTACTGTCATGGCGGCTCGCGCTTGATGTGACCAAAACGTTTCGTTACCTGTTTATAGTTTTGTTGTTGTCGAAACATTTTAACAACGTTTTTGGTGATTTTGGGTTAAACCCGCCAGCAAAAATGGCGTCCACCGCGGCAGGTAAACAGCGGATACCGAAGGTGGCGAAGGTAAGAAAACAAAGCTCACTACAAACTGCCATGAGCTGCTAAGCTAATGCTAACAGGTAGTTAGCGCTAAAGTTGAATAGAGCAAAACGCCAGATAATGCTCACGATTGTTTTAAACCACGACGTGGTCATATGTATCTGTCCTCAAGGTTACGAATATACATTAAATTAATGTTTTAGAATGGTAACTTTAACATTAGCCAGCCGGAAACCGCATGAGCTCAACAACCGCTAGCTGACTTTCCTATGGAAGTTAACTGAAGGCTGCTGCAGTTGATATATTTCTCCAAAATGCTGCGTTTTGTTTGGGTTTCCTGTTTTATTTTTATTGTTTAAAACTACTGTATTGAGTCAGTTATTCCTGTTTTTGTCTCCGAGATTACGATATTTTATAAATATGCAAAACAGGCGTACTATTTTTTTAATATTTATAAAAATCCAGTTGGCTGCATTAATACTTATACTAGTATCAGAATCAGAAAACCTTTATTCGTCCCACAGCAAAGGGACAGTGCAGATAAAATAAGTACTAAATAGAATAAAAAACAACAACCATGGTAAGTAAGTAGCAGGTTAACATAATACAGTAAGTGAACATGTGAGAGTAAAACTCTAGCAGCCAGTAATAACAATAATACATAATAAAAAAGGATGTATTGCACAGTAGTGGTGGTAGGAGGATGGATAATTGTTTATTTCATACACATACAAGTGCCAAGCCCACATGGGTTTATAAGGCACCTTACATACCTTTTTAGTTTTGAAACAATACGTGTAAACAAAGATAACATCTTAAATTAAACAATAAATTTCAAACAAAGTGCATTGTTTGTCTCTAATTAAGTCTCACACAAACATATTACAATGTTTCACCATCTCCTAAAAGCTGAGTTGGTTGCATACTACACTAACACAAAAATACAAACGCAGCACTTGTTTTTGTTGAAATAAAAGGTCTAAGAGTGACTGCACATTTTTAGAGATGTCTTTTTATTGTGACCAGCTCAATGCACACCTGTGTGTTGACATCGTGTTAAAGCACTTGTTGCTGTATTCCAGGTGAAGAATAAAGCTCCCGCAGAGGTTCAGATCACTGCTGAGCAGCTGCTGAGGGAAGCCAAAGAGAGGGAGCTTGAACTTCTGCCGCCGCCACCGAAGCAGAAGATCACTGATGAGGAGGAGTTGAATGATTACAAACTCAGGAAGAGGAAGGTAAGTGCTGAAATCTGACTAAAACAGATGAGTCTCCAATTCATATTTGACATTTAACTATATTACTGGTCCAATGCAACATGTGATTCATTTAAAAGTATGAGGTTTGAGATCATATGATTGAACTTTGTCTGCATTTTATTTCAGGGCTTTGAGGACAACATCAGAAAGAATCGAACTGTCATCAGTAACTGGATCAAATACGCACAATGGGAGGAAAGCCTGAAGGAGATCCAGAGGTATTGTGCCTCCAGCCAGGAGATAGTTTTCCCTTCTTTAACACTCCCACATGCGTCTCTGATGAATAGTTTTCCCTCATCGCTGCTTCCTCTGATTTCAGGGCTCGTTCCATTTACGAGCGAGCGCTGGACGTAGATCACCGCAACATCACCCTGTGGCTGAAGTACGCCGAGATGGAGATGAAGAGCCGGCAGGTGAACCACGCCCGCAACATCTGGGACAGAGCCATCACCATCCTCCCGCGAGTCAACCAGTTCTGGTACGGATAAAGTCAAAGTTTGTAGCTCACAGTTTGTGCTTCATTTCAGAATTCACATTTGAGGACAGATATAGTTGTACTGTAAAGTGTCCATGGAGAATCTTTGTGTGTTTGTAGCCTATCATAATATCTACCTCCTGCTTTATTTACATTTGACTTTATTTTCCTGTAAAAGGTACAAGTACACCTACATGGAGGAGATGCTGGGGAACGTCGCCGGCTGCAGGCAGGCGTTTGAGCGTTGGATGGAGTGGGAGCCTGATGAGCAGGCGTGGCACTCCTACATCAACTTTCAGCTGCGCTACAAGGAAGTGGACAAAGCCCGCACCATCTATGAGCGATATATCCTTTTCTTGCTGTTTTCATGTGTTGTGTTTCAGTATTAATCCACTGAGAGGACTGAAGGACTTCAAGCAGAGCAACAACAGTGACTGTACAGGGAAAGTGACGAAAAACTAGAGAGGCTTATTGTGGTGCTCTTTCAAAGAATGTCAAGTCATTTCACTCAGTCAGAAGCTTAAATAAAGTTCAAGTTTATCATCATTAGGGCTGCAACTAACAAATATTTGAATTATACATTAATCTGCCAGTTATTTTCCTAGTTATTTGGTTTATTGCTTCGTCTAAAAGACATTTACTTTGTGCAAAATGCCGATCACTATTTTCCAGAACTCAAGATAACAACGTCTTGTTTTGTCCGACCAACTGTCCAAAACCCAAACATATTTAATCCACAATGATGTATATCAGAGAAAAGCAGTAAATCCCCACAGAAACCAGGACGTTGGGTGTTTTTTGCTTGAGAACTTGTTATAAAATGATATTTGTTTGTCGTGTAAAACCTTGACTCCGCTGTACTCGTCATTGTTCACCCCGAAGTGAAGAACTGGATCAAGTACGCTCGTTTTGAAGAGAAGCACGGCTACATCGCTCACAGCAGGAAGGTGTACGAGAGGTCGGTGGATTTCTTCGGAGAGGATCATGTGGACGAAAACCTCTTTGTGGCTTTCGCCAAGTTTGAGGAGACGCAGAAAGAGGTTTGTGCAGAACAAAACAAGAAACTAAAAGATTCAACCTTTTAGTTTCTTGTTTTGCTGGAGAGTTATTTAAAATGTTGATATCCTCGTCTTTAGATTATGGAACGAGCTTCACAATTGTGTTTCGTCTGTCGTTGCTTTTTCACCGAAACTTGTTGACTGAGCGACATGTCCCTTTCCTTTACAGTTTGAGCGCGTCCGCGTGATCTATAAGTATGCTTTGGACAGAATCCCTAAACAGCAGGCGCAGGAGCTCTTCAAGTTCTACACCATGTTCGAGAAGAAGTTCGGAGACCGGCGGGGAATCGAAGACGTCATCGTCAGCAAACGAAGGTTCCAGTACGAGGAGGAAGTCAAGGTATTTATCCTGGAAAATCAATATGTAACATTCAGGGTTTGGTTTTACAATCGCATGAATACATACAAAACTCTGTAGTTTTATTAGGTGTTGTTTTGACTAATAATAATCTATTTAGTACTACATTTATAATATAATAATGAACTTTATTTATTCAGCACTTTATAAAAACAGTCACAAAGTGCTTTACATTGTTACACGACTATAAAAATACAAATTAAATGGTAAATAAAATACAAATAAAATAGATAATGTATAAGTAAATAAAAAAGCAATAACATTAAAAATGAGACATGATGTGCTTTCATTAATGAAAATTTTTTTTTTTTTAAGGTAAGTTTTGAGAAGTGAGTTAAAAGATGTCACTGATTCTGAAATCTATCTATTAAATCACTTATTTTAAGCGGCACGGATCCCTTTTGGATCAAAGAACCAGTCATGTTGTGTTTTTGAGTCTAAATTTCTTAAAACAGGTTTTAAAAATCAGAAAAAAAGAGTGAATTTTCCAGAATATATCTGAATTTACCATATAGGCCTGAATATGAGGAAAACTAATCCTGATTTTCTACCAGCTGTCATTTCGACGTCCTTTTCTGTGATTGGAAAAAGTTGCTTCCTGTCGTCCTCTCTCACATTTGTCTGCTTCTATCAGGCGAACCCACACAACTACGACGCGTGGTTCGATTACCTCCGCCTGGTGGAGAACGACGCGGACCCCGACACCGTGAGGGAGGTTTACGAGAGAGCCATCGCCAACATCCCCCCCATCCAGGAGAAGAGACACTGGAAGCGATACATCTACCTGTGGATCAACTACGCCCTGTACGAAGAGCTGGAGGTCAAGGTCGGTTTACATCCTCCTACATCATCCACCTTCATTTCTCTTCAAGAGACCAAAGAGAAAGTAATCACATTACTGCGTTAGAGGGGAAAAGACGTAAATACTGTGAAAAGTTTGTGTTGTTAGTCATTATTTGGTATCTTGTCAAATCAATTATTTTTGTCGAGTTTATATTGATTTGTTCTTTTTTTCTTTTTTCAACCATGTAATTTATGAAGACAAAGATAATCTGTTGCATGATGGACAATACATGTTCTCACTAACTAATAACTGAACCTGCTCACTCAATCTCTCCCAACCAGTCGGCTTCATTTCTAATTAATCAGGATGTCGTCTCAATAAGAAACGATCTGCTTTGCTAATTATGTTGAAAACGTTTTATATATACTTTTTGTCAGGATCCTGAGAGAACGAGGCAAGTGTACCAGGCCAGTCTGGACCTGATCCCACATAAGAAGGTAATGTAGGAATGAGTCTTATTCTCTGTTGTTTCTCTTACATTAAAGACGACACAAGAATTCCAGTAAAGTTGATATAACGTCTAAAGGTTCTGATAATCTTATGTTTTCATTTCAGTTCACGTTCGCTAAGATTTGGCTGCTCTACGCTCAGTTTGAGATCCGGCAGAAGAACCTGCAGGGAGCCAGAAAGGTCATGGTGAGATTCCCCACAACTATTCAAGTATTATATAATTAATATGAATGAATACAACTCGAGTATTCAAAATATATTCCTGTCATTTAGATTAAAAAAAAGGAATAAAGTTGAAAATAACATCTTCATTTCCTTTTTCTTTAACCAGGTTAACATTTCATTGAGATTAAAAGAGATATCACAATAAATACCAAACAAACTAAATATCTCGAGCAAAAATGCTACGTTCAGCAGACACATGACATTTAACACTAAAAGACAAAGACTTAACTGTGCGAGACACTTTCTGCAGACGAACTCTGACTGCATGTGTGATTCATCGCTGCCTCTCTTCTTCAGGGGACGGCGATCGGTAAATGCCCGAAGAACAAACTGCTGAAGGGCTACATCGAGCTGGAGCTGCAGCTGCGTGAGTTCGACCGCTGCAGGAAGCTGTACGAGAAATACCTGGAGTTCAGTCCGGAGAACTGCACCACCTGGATCAAGTTCTCCGAGCTGGAGACCATCCTGGGAGACGTCGAGAGAGCCCGCGCCATCTTTGAACTCGCCATCGGACAGCCCCGACTGGACATGCCAGAGGTGTTGATCGCACTTTGTGTTTTTGTTTCTAGGGTCGGGGAATATGGACTAAAGAAATCTCAAATATTTCCAAACATATGTAAAACTTGTTAATTTATTACATTTTTGTTACTTCCAGTACTGCAATTCTATTCCTTTTTGTTGGAAAACTTCATAGTAAAGCACAATAACTGCAGTGTTAATGCAGTTAATAAATGTTCAATATGATCTGATGACTAAAAAATAAAACAAAAAAGGTTTCGGCTGAAACTATGAAGGATAAAAATGTCTAAATGTGACTAAAACTGATGAGCTAAGCTATGATCTAAAGAGTAAAACTGAATCTAAAATAGTTGGCAAAATGAACTCTGAATAACTGGTCATTAATAATTGATTGGCATACCATCTGGCGGTTATTTAAAGACTATTTATAAAAAGTCTAAATCAGAGTAAAGCAAAGATCGACATTAGCTTCTTTTAATATCTCCTCCCCTTCATATGCTCTGCACATTACAATGAATCCGTGCCTGCTCTGTTTCCAGGTGCTGTGGAAGTCCTACATTGACTTTGAGATTGAGCAGGAGGACTTTGGACACACCAGGAACCTTTACAAAAGGCTGCTGCAGCGCACCCAGCACGTCAAGGTGAGGCCTACTTCCTGAAAAATAAGTTTTCATTGCATAGAAAGTCTTGAATTCAGGCTGATTCTAATGTTCTGAATGAACCTGTGAGGTGATGAACTCTTCTTAACGTCCTCCGCTTCCTGTCGCGCAGGTTTGGATCAGCTACGCCAAGTTCGAGCTGTCCATCGACAGCCCCGAGCGGCTGCAGAAGTGCCGGCAGATCTTTGAGGAGGCCAACAAGGGCATGAGGAGCTGCGAGGAGAAGGAGGAGCGGCTGATGCTGCTCGAGTCCTGGATGGACTTTGAGAAGGACTTTGGCTCAGACGGCACCATGGAGAGAGTGAGGAAACTGCTGCCTGAGAAGGTGAAGAAGAGGAGGAAGCTGACGGCCGAAGACGGGGTAAGAGCTGAACATCTGTTTTATTTACAGGCGCTGGGAAGTCTCTTTGAAGATCTCGCTCTTCTTCTACCAAAAATGAACAAAATGCTGTTTTTCTTTTGAGCGTTAAAAACCTTTGGGATGGATTCGACCTGCGAAGACGTATCGCTGTGTGCGGAGTAAACAAAGACTCAGTCCAAGTCGTCTTGAGGATTAACAGGATATTAAGCAGCAACAACTTCTGTAATTAAGTCGTTTCATGGTTCTGCTTCTCAAATCTGAGAATTTGATGATTTTTGTCGAGAAATATCGATATTTCTGGTTGATAAATCTTCATCTCTGCTCATTTAAAAACATCTTAATCTGTTTTTAAAGACATTTCTACAGCTCAAGGTCTTTATTTCTCTTTTTGCTTAGTCTCAGCTCAAACACTAAACTAAAATAATATTTAATAACTATTGTCTGTTGATTTAAAATGACTTGGAAAATGATGGACATTGAAATGTTTCTCACCGAAAGTTATTTGTATTTGCTTTAGTAAACACGGGTTTAATTTAAAGTGTTAACTGTAAAGTGATTAATTAATGTATATTATATTAAAAGACTTCAAACCAGAAAGTCTTATTCATCTGACGGGAATAAATATTATTTATTTTTCTGAAACTCTTCTATAATTATAAAAGTAAAGTTGATTTTTAGAAAACATTAACACCAAATATTAAATTGAGTTAAAGTTGATAATATTTAAGTTATTATTCAAAGGTAAATAAAGCTTCTCACGAGGATTTTGTGCTTTTCTCTCTTATATAACTGTAAACTGAATATCTTTGGGGCTTTGACTGTTGGATGGATTAATAACATTTCAGTTTTGCGCTGACAAAGAATAATTAAAGAATCGATGAAGGTGATTAGTTGCAGCCAGTCGCAGGAATTAAACTCGATCTGCTGTTGTGGTTCTTTCAGTCGGACGCCGGCTGGGAGGAATATTACGACTACATCTTCCCGGAGGACGCCGCCAACCAGCCCAACCTCAAACTGCTGGCCATGGCGAAGATGTGGAAAAGGCAGCAGGTCCTGGACGACGACGACAACATGGGCGAGAAAAGTCCCGAAAAATCTCCCGAAGAGACGCCGCCGTCACCGTCCTCCGATGAACCTGCAGCTCCTCCTGAAAACCAGCCGGAAAACGACTCTGACAGAAACTCTGTGACTGAAACGGAGCAGGAGAAGACGGCCGATGATCGCGATGACGACGAAAGCAGCAGCAGCAGCAGCAGCGACAGTAATGATGAAGAAGAAGAAAAAGGAAAGAAAGAGGAGAGCGAGAGCAGAGATGAAGAGAAGGAGTAGATTCACGATCACACGTCCAGGTTCATCCTGGTTTCTTTTTTCTACAGTTTTTTTTCCCTTTTTATAAACAAAATCAACAAAACCAGCTCATGAGCAATCTTTATTGTACGGCCATGTTTTCTGCATTATACAAACATCCATTCAAACTCGCTTGCTGTGTTATTTCTTAAGAAAATGTTCATTTAGACTTTACAGAAAATGGGTGTTCGATGGTTTGGGAAATTGAGATTCGTACTGCGTGGCTCTCTGACTATGGAGAATGGTACTCGGCCTGTGTGACAGTTTAACTATGTACAATGTTTCTGAGCTGTAATTACATATAATTCACATCTGATTATCGGGATGAAGAGAGCAGAGCGTCAGAGAGCCACAGTCTGTTATTCGATGTCCTCCGGTCTGACAGGATGTGGCAGCGGGATGATCGACTTCTTCTCCGTGTCTCTGGACAGAGCCTTCCTCATGTCTGCAACAAGGGAAACAGATATATATTTATATATATATATATCAAACCCAGTCTCTGCTTGTTAGAGCTAAAGTGCAGAGTTCCTTCCAGTGGGTTCACAATGTGCAGCACAGAGTTGTTTACAAAACTAATAATCCAGCGTTAGTGTAAATAAGTCACTAAAAAAAAGTAAGTTACTTCTTTTCTATATCCACGGAGATAGTTTTGTTATTTGTCTTAAATTTTGAGATTTTTTTTCTGACACTTAGGCCGCCCAGGTTTAATATATACGTTGCTCAAAGCTTTGAAAATAAAACTTGCGAAACAACGTCCCCACAGAACGATGTTTCTTAATAGACGCTCCGATGAAAAGCTGTTTCTTTTTAATGCTTTGAGCAGCACAAACTAAACTGGTTCACCTCCATCGTATTAGGTAAGCAGAGCATCCGTAAATAAAACCATCTGCAAGGACCGACGCTACGAGAAGTAAACGTGTTATTATCTGAGTGAACTGACCCTTTAAAAGCTGGACATTGTTCATTAAGGTTCTCCACGTCCGCCACCTTCACTTGCTGCACGAGATGCAACCAACGACTATGGAACTGCAGAATATATCTGCAGTAAAACTAAACCTGAAAACACTATTTCTGGTTTTACTTTCAGTCCACACTGACCTGCATCATCTGTTCTTACACAAAATGTCTTGTGTTTTAGGTTAGAGTCAGAGACCTACAGCTGCATTTATTAATATTATTTGATTAGTTTTTGGTCTTTTGGGTTTCCGTTAATACATTTTTTTAAATTTATTTATTTTTTAAAAAGGTCCGTTCTTAGATGCAACACAGCAAATGACTCAAGCCCCCTGAACGCACCACAGTGGCTGACCTTTTTTCTAAATATCTGTACTTCTATCAGCTGTTTTAACACTCAAAGGTCATTTAACAAAAACAAAAGTGAACTCTGTGTTTTGCCTAAATCGAGCAGGTTGATATACGCTGTGTACTGAAACCAGCAGCTGCCTGAAAGCGAGGAAATTTATGTTTCCCCCCCAAAAAGGGACTATTTACACCTTTCATATATTAAAGAGATCCTGCATTTCTTTTCAGTTTCCACAACTGCTCTCACCGTAAGCGTCTTCGTCCGGCTCTCCGTTGCTGGCCGAGTAATACTCGATCACCGTCCTGTAGACGCTGTAGCCCAGACGTTTGTACATGTTCACCGCCACCTGGTTGGAGACTCGCACGAACAGATCCACGAAGAATCCCCCCTTCCTGGAAGAAAACAAGCCCCAATCAATGCCTCCGCGAGGAGATAACCAAGTCTCTGTTAAGCAGATATTCAGAACGACATAACAGAAACCCTATCTATAAACCCCAATGTGTTCAGAACTCATGGAGAAAAGTGGAAAATATGTATTAATATATAAAGAGAGGAATATTTCCTGGGCATTAAATAATGTGATATCTTTAACCGGATATACAAATCTAAATTTAGAAAAATTATCCAAAGACGAGCTAACAGACATTTTAAAAAGATGTGCAGATAAAAATATACATTTTTTGTATCATATTTTGTTACAGTGTTAATTTAATTAAATTAAATTGATGTAATTTCTAAGTCAGATTGACGTTACTGTCCGTATGCGTGGACTTCTTCTGTACCAACCTCTCCGAGATCTCCTCCAGCATCTCCATGAGTTTGGCTGCGAGGCCGAGTCTCCTGAACTCGGGGGCCACAGACAGAGCGGTGACGTGACCGTGCCACTCCTCCCGCGCCACAGATCCCTCCGCCTTCCCCATGACTGCACAAAAGCAACAGGTCAGCCATAAGAAATTAAAACGTACGGAGAGTTTAATTTACTAAAAAAAAAAACAGGGAGAAGTGTGGCGATGAAGTCAAATATTTTCCTGGTTCGAGGGGATTTTATATACAACAATTACACAGCTTTTAATGAGCAATTTGATAAAAAACAACCATATATTTCATTAATTAAATGCACAATAGGCTTAATTCACAGAAGCCATTTAGTCTCTTCACAGTAGAAAAAACCACAGGTGTTATTAATAAGTTATGATGGCTCCAGGTTACTCATTGCTTTGAGGATGTTTTCACTAAGACTCTTTATAATCAACTGTTAACTGACCATCAAATGGGGCTAAAGAGACAGAAATGTTTACTTGGTTTTGCTATGATTAAACCTCGTCAGTTGTGAGACCTTAGAGATGTGAATGGGACGATATGAAAAGTTCATGTCTCGATTATCCTGGCCCAAATAATTGAGATACATCTATATAATCATCAAAATGTGCTTAAAAAACTGTTAAAATGGCACTAAAATCACTTTTACTTTTTGTTAAGAGACAAATACTTTGATGCATCACAGATAGGATCGTTTCTGAATGCACTTTCAGAATTATATCAAAATTAGGATTTACTGTGATGAAAACCTCATCTGGAGCAAAATGCAAGTTTGTTTTAAGATATGTTTTGTATTGAAAATAATGATATAAAAACAAACAAGAGCTACAGGACAATCCAAACAAATATATATATAATGTTAATACTTTTATTTATTATTATGTATACTCACTGTAGCCCATGAGTTCACCACCAGGAGCCTCAGCAACGATGAAGTACTCCGGCCAGTGAGCCAGGTACTGGAGGTAAAACGGGATCCCATACTGTCCACGTTAAAGGAAACACACACTCCTGTTACACACACACACACACACACACACACACACACACACACACACACACTTTGTTCCTTTTCATGTATGACATGACAATAAGCTGTAAAGTAAAGATTAGTGGCTGGAAGATGTTCATTTTACAATGAAGGATACAGTTTCTGTCAATGGGTCCAGGTTGCTGTTGGACAAAACACAAACATCAGTTAATATAACGACATATAATAAAACTTAAATGTTATTTATCAGTTTCATGCCTAAAGTCATAATAACAATTTGTCTATGAGAATGTTAATATATTTTATGAAGATACAAACACACCAAACTCAACCGAATTATTTTCAGTTCTCATTTTAAGTTTCTCATCAATATTTACTTGAAAAAATGACTAAAATTCACATTTATTTAAGCAGGGTTCATCAGTAAATAATAAATACCCGTGCCAGACCAAACACCATGATTTACATACGACATTATTCTCTAAAGTCCTAGCAAACTTAGCTAACTAGCTAGCCAAAGTAGGAAAACAGATTCTATTTATTACGGAAAAGACAGTTATTTGCCTGATTAAATGTGTGCCGATGTGTCCCGAAGACACGAACTATTCACAAGGAGTTCTAGGCAGGCATTGAAAAGTCTCATTATTACCGACCACAACGGCACTACTAAATTCTCCTTTTTTAAAAATGGAGTTTGGCGCAGCATTCTTTCCATCTGTGACCACACTAGTTAGCCTGCTAACGCTGCTGCACCCCAAAAGCAGGATGTGCCGACGACACCGCCACAAAGACACAGCAGCGCTTTCACACATAGATCCTCTAGAGTAACACCGACAAGACTTCACTCACATATTGTTGAATTTAAACAAATCATCGCAGGTAAAGGGTCTTAATGTTGTCATCTTGGCTTGTTGCTCTGTGTCCTTTCACCTCACAGAGGAAAAGGGACATCGGTTTACTTTAAAAGGGCCCAAAGAAACAGAGCAGCGCCCCCTATCGGTCCGGAGGTGCTACAAATTATTTTTAATTATAAATTAAAAATACAAATTTTTGGAGGATGAAGTTTGTGGTGATGTTGGTATGTATTGCATTATACTCTCAGGTGTTTCTAGTATTTTGTCCAGCCCATTTATAGCAATGAAGGTAGGCTAAACAACAGAAAGACAAGTGATTGAATATTCTTTATTTTCATTACATTTTCACCTCACCGGTTAGTTATCACCACCTGCTGTTGAGAAAATGAACAGCGCCTAGGTTTTCTGAAGAAAAAAAAAACAAAAAACACATTGGAGGTTGAAAACAGATTTAAAACATGTTAATTTATATATTTTTTTAAATCAAAGGTTTTTTTGAAAATTGTGTTTATTTTTAAAAAATGGAAGATTTTTGTGATAATTTAGGAATTTTTTTCAATAATTTAGGTAATTTTTTCGAAAATCAAAAGTTTTTTGAAAGTTGGTCATTTTTCGATAATCGAAGGTTTTTGAAAATTGGGGTAATTTTTTAAAAATTGCAAGTTTTTTTTGAAGGTTGAGATTTTTTTTTCAAAATTGAAGGATTTTTAGAAAATTTAGTTTATTTAAAAAAAATGGAAGATTTTTGGGAAAATTTAAGCCATTTTTTGAAAATCTGAAGTTTTTTTGAAAATGAGTCATTTCTTCAAAATCAATATATTCTTTGACAATTGAGGTAATTTTTCGAAATCGAAATTCTTTTATAAAACTAAAGTAATTTTTTCAAAATTGAATGTTTTTTGGAATGCTGAGGTGTTTTTTCAAAGTCGGTTTTTATAAAATGAAAGTGATTTTTTCAAAATTGAGTTTATTTGAAAAAAATGGAAGGTTTTTTCGAAAATCGAAAGTTTTTATAAAAAGTTGAGGTCATTTTTCGAAATTGAAAGATTTTTATGAAAATGGTGGTCATTTTTTGAAAATCAAAAATGTTCTTGAAAGTTTAAGAATATTTAGGTCAGGGGTCTTTCAGGCCAAGGACCCCAAACTGATGTAGAGATGGAGCAGGGACCCTACTATATATATTGTATAACATTGTGTTTTATATTTAACTGGGCCTAGTGCCATGTATAAACATAGCTACCCTGTTATTGTGCATTCAATACTAAGATATTCAATTAATACACAGGTTCATATATTCATGTACATTTGTGGGAAGAAAATTGGTTGGAATTTTTATTTTTACCGGTATATACAGTATATAAAAAATTGTATAAATCAACCAAAAATTTGAAGACATCTGATAATCCATATCACAGTTGTTGAGATATTTCACTGAGGATTCATCCTCTGATAGCCTGGGTAAAATAATACTACAGAATCAGTGACCTTGTTACCCAAAACCGTTTTCATTGGAACTATTTCCTCTTGGTTTTTCAGTGAAAGTCAAACTGACACTGACACTTTGGGCCCTTTGGGTTTCGGAGCCCCCTGGGAGGTCAACTTTCAGACTGAACCCATGGAAACACAGACATTTTACATTTTTTTTTCTTTTTCTCTGTGTGTAAATCTCCTCTGAGTGGAAACATCCAGCTCTCAGCTCCGAAAAACAAAGCCTCTCCGGAGGGATTCAGGGAAACTGACACCGGTTCAGTTCATGAGGTGATACTTTATGAGGAGGAGGAGGAGGAGGAGGAGGAGGAGGAGGAGGTGGGCCCACCTCCTGCAGGTATGAAGGCTGCACCTGACATCACCTGCTCCCAGCACTGAGTGAAGCGCTGTAGAGTGACGTGTGTTCATGCAAATGGAGCGTCTCCAGGTTTTCCTCACCGCCGCCCTCAACACCACACACAGGTAAACACACGCAGGTAAACACACACGCAGGTAAACACACACGCAGGTAAACACAATCAGGTAAACACACGCAGGTAAACACACGCAGGTAAACACACTCAGTTAAACACACGCAGGTAAACACACACAGGTAAACACACACACACAGGTAAACACACGCAGGTAAACACACGCAGGTAAACACA
>CALSBV010010276.1:110360-121883 GCA_943590825.1 Bovichtus diacanthus
TCCCAAACCTTCCCAAACCTTCTCTAACCTTCCTAAACCTTTCCAAATCTTCCCAAACCTTTCCAAATCTTCCCAAATCTTCCCAAACCTTCTGTAACCTTCCCAAACCTTCCCAAACCTTCCCAAACCTTCCCTAACCTACCGTTCACTAGCGACTCGCACACTTGTCTGGCAATAGATCGCATCATGTTCTGAGGAGCAAAGTCGCCCTGCGGACAAAAAGAAAGGAGTTGAGACTCAATATTCAAGCTGGAAAATGTCCTTGGGGATTAACGGGGATTAACAGGAAACAAAGGGAATAAAAATGGAAATATGAGTTTATTCGCTCAGGCTGTTTTCAACATTTCACATGCAGATGGTTACTAATCTTACACCGTATCATAATCCATTATATGGTAGATAATTCCATCCATTTGTCAAGTACACAGTGAAACATGTTGAGAGCAGGTTCAGGGGTTGAAGTGAACATTTAATTGATAAAATAAATGCTTTACAATAAAGAATGAATGGAAATATTAGAATGTGTTAAAGTTATAAAATGTGTACTTTGTTTTACATGCTTTGACCTTCAACAAGGCTGAAAGCAGAGCATAGTTACAGTTTAATTAAATAGGTGTACTGTAAACCAACGGGCCATGAGACCTAGTATTTATTGTTTTATGTGTATTTCCCCTAAAATAAGTTTTATATTAAAATTGTGCAGAAAGTCCGGAGCTTCACTTCCTTTGGAAAATGTCTGGAAATGTTCTGAACCTTCTGCAAACCCAGTTAAGATAAATGAAGGATTTTAAAACAGAATATTACTTATTCCTCACATCACTTTAACTGCATTTACACTTAGTTTTCCTGATCGCTTTGTGTATTGATCCATCTTCACGCTTCGTTTTACAGTATGTTGCGTCTGTGGAGCTTCGTGTGTGTTGAGAACTACATTTCCCATGAGTACTTGCACGTGAAAGCACAGCTCAGAAGCTCCGAGGTTCCCTTTTGTCAAACATTTGGATGAAATAAAGATCCTTTCTTAAGATTTCTTTTTCTTTTCCTGCATCTTCACACGTGCTCGGTGTAGTTGTACAACAACAAGTGATGCAGCTTCCAAAACCATATCTTCTTAAATATAATCAAGGCTATCGTCCACATCTTGTCTCTAAATATTAAAGTATTTCTAGAAGAATCCCTGGAACTGGGTTCCTGCCACAAAACAGTAAAAATAATAATAACTAAATAAAAATGACGTTTCCTCAGCATCTTCTTCTAATAATTTATCTGACTTTGATTCAAACTTCAAAGCTTTTTAAATAAAATAAGTGGACTCACTCTCTCTCCCTTGTCTCCCTTTGAGCCGACAGCACCCTAAAAACAGAGAAATGAAATTAGTCGACACAAAGTGGTTTAAGCTCCGGCTGGATTCAAAGACAGGCGGACACTCACGGGGGTGCCCGAGTCTCCGGGGTTCCCTGGTTTCCCTGCACCACCTGATATTCCAGGAGATCCCGGAGGTCCCTGCAGGGAAACAGAAAGGAGAAGCACGGAGTTAAAGACCTGCAAACACATCTTCATCTTCATCACATCAACCAGTAACAAGTGGACACGAAGCCTCCTCTTCATCATCAGGAAGTTCAATCGACTTGTTAAATAAAGTCTTAATTGTACAGTAAAAGCCTTGAAACTCTCACCATGGGCCCGGCGGGGCCTCGGGGGCCCGTCGATCCCTCCTTCCCCGGAGGACCCTGCAAATACAAGATGGAGACTGAGGAGCTGAAGGACTGGGAGAGCGTGGTTCCCATTAAAGCAGCAGCGTGTACTCACCCTGACTCCAGCTGGTCCGATGGGGCCGACAGCACCGCGAGGACCCGGTGAACCCTGCAAACACACCAGGGAGCCGCTCAACATTTACTTTCTCCTGCAGAATTAAAACGTGTCATCATCGCTCCGACTGAACATTCAAACCAGCGTGTTTCAGCGCCGGATTTCTGCGCGTCATCTTCCCCGCTCGCTGATTTTATTACCAATCTCCTCTGGTCTTTGATGCCTCAGCATAAGATTTACAGGGAACATAATATATTCCAGATCTGTTTTATGGGCCATTATAAACCAGGACCTGCACGGTCTGCAAGCCATTAAATGCATGTTGCTGTAGCATCTGCTCCAACATGCTCACCTGCAGCCTGCTCCGTCAACACCATCCACGTGGAGCGTCAGTTACATGAGGAGTCGTGAGGGGTCTGCATGGAGGCTGATGACTGCAGGTGGGTGAAGCTTCTGCTGACTGAAGACTAAACATGCAGCCCAGTCGTACTGTGGAAGGATTCCAACATGGCTGCCTGTTCGCTCCAATAAAAGACGTCTAAAAGTCTATTTTTCATACTTCATAGTGTTCCCCTGACTAATGAGCGTGCAATAAAACAAAACACAAAAACACGGGTCGACCATGTGCAGGTGATCTCAATCTCTATTGACCCAGAACAGGACAAATATCTTGGAAGCGTTGAGCGATCACGTTTTCCTGGACTTTGGTTTCATGCCGGTAGACGTACGGAGAGCAGGAGACGCAGAGCGCGCTGTGAAAAACACAGGCGTTCAGTAGGAAACTGGGTCTTTCTGCACAAAGTCGAACAAGAAACAAACACTTGAATTAACCGTCATATATATATATATATATATCTAATAACTAGATATGATTCAGCTCGATCTTGGAGCCCATCGGCTGCAGTCTGCCTGCAATGAGCTGACAGCATCTTCTTGTTAACTGTCTACTTTAGAAACAATCCGGTCGTAGACGTCGTCTCTGAACTCCCGTTGAGAATCGGACAGTAAACAGCGAGGAACAGAGGAAGTCTCGGCCCGAATATCGAAGCTCGCAGTGACAGAAAACTGTGAAACTGAGGAGGCTACTTTTACCTTCCGGGACCTTCTTATAAACTCACGTAGAAATGATTCATTTCCTTACTTTTCCCATTAAACTATGATTAATTCAGTGTAATGTCTGATTAACGGATGCAGTATGCATGAATATGCTCCTCTTCATCACTGAATATGTTAAAGACACAGAGGCCTCCTGCTCTGAGGTCAAAGCTTCCACAGTGACCCCGAAGTTCTTTACTCTCCGGCCAACATGTGCTTCATAAACCGAGGTGTCAATTTATTCCTTCCCATTCCTGGCAATCCCAGGTCGTATATAATCCCAGATAAAACAGCTTATATTAAGAGGAGGATGTAGCATCTGGCTGCAGCTCAACACCCACCAGCGCTGTTAATCAGGCCGACTTCTTCTTGGCTCGTTCGCTGCAGAAATGTAATTTAAAAGTAATATTCAGAAACGTGCTGCAGAGAGCTCTTCTCTCTCTGAAGGCTCCCCAGCCTCGTGGTCACTCTGAATCCTCGTTGCCCTGTTTTAAAATCCTCCGTTCAGCCGGAGCTGCACTTACTTTCTGTCCAGGTAAGCCCGAGTCCCCGTGGTCTCCCTTTGGTCCGGGGCGGCCCTGCAGGCAAAACACCGACAACATGAATGAAGATGAACAGAAACGGGACTTTCAGAAGACACGTGCTGCTGCATCCAACATAAACAGATGTTCAGAGTAGAAGAAGCAACATCCACTTATTAAATTAAATTAAGTTTAAGTCCGAACGTTCCTGCCTCATCTCGTCTCGTTTGTCACTTTATGTCCAGTTTCTTTGTCTTGATGGTTTTACTGTTATCACAAAATGACCCACTTTCCACCTGATATTATATGTGATCTGCATCTGGATTGTCTTAGTTTCTGCCTTTTAATAACACAGGTTTTATGTTTCAATTTCCATGTTTTTGATCTCATGTAATTGCTGTGTGAATTCTTAATTGTGTTGTTCCTTTGTAACATTGTTTGGACGGGCTGCATGAATAAAGTTTGTTTTTTATTATTTGCTGAAGGAAAAGCACATGTAAATGCTTGAACACCTGGATTTTATCAGCACATGTGGAAGTCCTCGCGCATTAGATCTGCAGGTTTAATGCTCAATTCACACCTGGTGTTAACATGTGATCTGGACCGTGTTCAAAAACATGGCATTTTTAGAAACCACTTCTGCGAGGGAAGACTTGCTCACGTCTGCTAGCACCTTTAGCTTGCTGATGCTAACAGGAAGAGGCGGAGTTACGAGATCTTTCCACTCTACTGGGTGAGATTGTGCCTCTTTTGGTATCCAGACACAGATCCCATGTTTCTGAACCGGTACAGACTCTTAACGAAAGACTCGACGCGCTTCCTGCCATCTTAAACCCGCCCGCTAAAAAGCAATATGGAGTCACGGGAGGCTTAACAAAGTAGATGGTATTTTCATAAAACTGGTCTGTCTATGAAGTAGAAATGTGCAAATATTTGTTTTAATTGGTGCTGCATAAGCAGAGGAAAATGTTTGTGGTATTTCATTTTGCTCAAAAGTTAGAAAACCTACAATAACCACAATGCACTGGGCTGGTTCCAGCATCACAGGTGCAATCTGTAGTTCCAAGTTGGAACTACAGCCCTCGAGTCCGCTGGGAGCTCTGGGCGTACGCACATCGTACTGAAGTTTATAACTAAACTCTTCCTCTGCAGACAACAACATGGCCGCAGGAGATTCTCCTGCAAACAAGCTTCACGACGGACTCGTATTTTACTTCACCAGCAGAAGAAGTAGGTGTCACTTCCCTTTACCTGAGCTGCACCAGGTTAGTTTACAGCTGGTGACTGAACCTAGTCTGACAGTCACTCAGGTTTTAGTAGAGTTTATTGGACCGTTTTGGTCGTTTATGGCAAAAACTTAAGCTACGCTAACCGTTTCATGTTAGTGAATGGAGAATGCTAAAGCGATAAACGCTAAATAAATAGCTAAGCTTTCTGGCCAAGCAGGGTTCATCTGGTGGATTATTCCAAAGCAGCAGAAGGTTTTAGTGAAGGACAATAAAATGTAACTCGAGCTGAAAGGGAAACATCAGGCGGGCAGTTATTTTCATGGATGCTTAATGAGACATAACTTCCACATCATATATCATCATATGTGCACGTTTCATTATTTTACGAGGCTTTTTGTAATATGCTTTGGTTGAAAAGTCTTAATATTTATTATTATGTCAGATACCGACACCAGTTCTCCCAGTTGCTCGTCAGAAGTCACTCCCACTGTTTTAGATTATGCACAATCTCAATATGCAAAGTAACTTTAGCGGCTAAATCAATGTCGCAAAGAGTAGAAATGTGTTTCTGAAATGTGCAGCACTGTGTGAATATTCAGGTTGTATTTACATCTCATCTCAGAGATGGGAATAAAAGCTGATGTATAAACACGTCTCTCCCTCAGACATGAAGGAATGTGAATCTGTGCAGCAGATACTCCCCAGCTTGTAAATTCCCTTCATAATAAATCGCCAAATAATCCCCATTCAGTGGGATTTATGTTTAGCTGCTGAGAGGCATCGCAGGGCGTCTGTGTGTGTGTGTGTGTGTGTGCGTCAGGTGTGTGTGTGTGCACTCACAGCCTCTCCTGGAATGGACAGGCCGCTGGGTCCTTGAGGGCCGGGCAGACCCATGGGCCCAGGTGGTCCGTTATCTCCGCGCGGGCCCATCGGCCCCTGTGAAATACAGCGAGAAGGTCAGATAAGAAACTCGGGAGGAGTTTGTTGTCTGCTGCACTCGCGTCCCACTTCAACTATCAGACGTTTACAATGTGTGGAAAAGAGCAAGAGGAGAGGAGGAATGCTCCTGGACCTCCCTTCATATCAGGGCGAAAAGGCAAAAACACTCATTCCATAAGTGGAGTCAGATGTGTTCGCGCTCTTCAAAGCTTTCCTACTTTAAACAATCTTTTGTTTTCATCCAGGGCTGAACAAACTGTCATGCATTTCTTCTTCAGTGTTAATTAAAAGAAAAGAAGGAGTACTCACAGCAGGACCGGCCTCTCCTCTCTCACCTCGGGGACCTTTGCTGCCGGGGGCACCCTGAGGTGACGGACGTTTGTCATGTTAGCACAACAAAGACGAGACCAAGGCACAGAACTACCAGGGGCTAAAGCTTCAACAAAACTGCTCCTACTGATCCCTAAAAGGCCTCAATTTGTATTAAAATGTCTCCAATCAATCCTTAAAAATGCTAAGACATATGAGGCAGGATTTTATAAAGTGTTTTTTATTGTGTAAAATATCAATATAATTAGTAACGTGTATTTCTTTTCAATAATTTACCAAAACTCCTCTGACATGGACATCTCAGAGACACAGAAAGTGTAAATATTGTGTGTTAAACTTCCTTGGGAGTGGCATTAAAGAAGTCCTGAATCTGTTAAATGTTCCTGATAAGAAAGATATCTGTGTTATTTATTAAAAGATGATGAATCTGCTCCTTCAGGAGTGTTTGATTATATTAAAGAGATCCAACATCTTCTGTCTGATGTTCAGTTTGTGAGGAGACTTTAAGAGTTTTACAATGTTGGGAAGGTCGTTTTCTAAGAGATTACTTAATGAAATAAGTAGGATAACTATTTCAATTACATTAAAGATTAATGTATTTGATAACTTTTCTAACAAAAGTCTTTAGCAATAAAGGTTCTAAAAACATGCACTTAAAAAGTACTGGACACTGAAATGTCAAACTTTTATTATTATTTTATAAGTGAGAGTGAAACAGTTTAACACAATTCTACATATATATATATATATATATACATATATATATATATATATTGATTAGTAGCTGTGATTTAATTACATGTTCTTTCCCAGTAACTGTAACTGATTGCATTTATTTTGTAGTTTAATTACATAAAGTTGTGACATGTAACTGTTTACGCCCCAACACTGATGTGAATTCATTGACTTAAGGCTATAAAAGGTGTGATGATATTCATATATGCTAAGTTTTGTGAGATATCTGCGCCTGCAGGTTTATCCTCAGCTGTCAGCTCGGCCTCCGTCACGCTGCACCACGCTCGACCTTCTCCCCCCTCTTAAAGGATTTTTATGAGGCATTGCAAAGAAGTTTCCCAGGGTTAATGTGTTTCAGGGCGCAGTATTCTCCCTTGTACAACATACAGTATATAAATACCCGACGGGGATCTTTAGGTGGAGGCGGGAACACCAGAGGAAACATGTTCCATTACACAGAGTTACCGCCCCACAATTAGAGATTATTACTGAAAGCATAAAGAAACAACAGCAGAATCTCCCACAGAGCTGACAGTGGTCCTGTTGCATTGTGGGTAATGTAGGCACCAGGAAGCAGACGATTTCTGAACTCTATATATAATAATAATCGGTGTCTATTTTGATAATCGATGAATTCTTAAAGTCCTTTTTCATGCAAAAAAAACGTCATAAAATGCTGTTTTCAGCCCTTCATAACGGAGACTTCCTGCTTTTCTTTGTCTTGCATGATATTATAGTAAATATCGTTGGGTTTGGTCTGACACAACATGACTTTTACAGACATCACCTTGGACTCTTGGACATTTTTCACCATTTCTGACAGTTTAAAGAGCAAAAGGTGAATCAGGAAAAGGTTAAGGAGATTCTTACCATTGGTCCCTGAGGCCCCGGCAGCCCGGTGCCCGCTGAGGTGCAGGTGCAGGAGTTGGGAAGAGACGGACACTTCAGCTCGTCTCTCTGTGGGGAGAAGGAAACGAAGATATAAAGACAGACGTGAATGAGTCGTTGCAACACGAACGTGTAACAGCTCCACGTCGCTTCATCGGCCGCAGATGATTCACAAAGTCACGGCTCGTCAGCACACTGACACTTTAAAGAAGCTTCCGAAAACATTCTCAACTAGTCTCAACGCAGAACTGAAAGAGCTGAGAAGCCTTTCTGTAGGTTGTCCTCACGCACAAGAGAAGAGCCAAGAACGTGATCTGACGTTTTCTGGAGAGCAGAAGAGATGCGACAGATGTTCCAGGAGAAGCGGGTACGTGTCCGCACTTTTGGGAACCTAAAGAACTCAGCCTCCTGGAGAGGAAGACTTTTAAGGACGGACAATAATATAAGGACTACAAAGATCACTTAAATCTGACGCTTTGACGTCAACAAACCGATCATACGAGATACATACAAACATTTGAACAATTAGCTGTTTAAAGGGATAGTTCGGATGCTTTGTGTGGTTGTATGAGCTTCTTCTGCACAGTCAGTGCATCACCTGCAGTAGATGCAGTTTGTAGAAGCAGACAGGAAGCAGGAAGCTGAACAACGTTCGTGGACGTATTTTAAATCGAAAACATGTCGCTGTATTTGGAATATTATCGCTGGTTTTCCTTGCAGTCACACAGGAACTGAAGATGTTATCTGTGCTCTCTTCAAAGCCACCAGACTCCATTGATAAAAACAGTCATTTTACCTCGTAGTCTGTTTGTGTAATCAAGGCAGCGGTAGAGCAGCAAGCTCCACAAAGTAAAATGACCTTTTTTATCAATGGAGTCTGGTGGCGTCCAGTTAAATATGAAGACTTTTTGAAGATGTAATCTCTTTGGTTTCAGAGTCTTTGATGGACGTGACCCTGAACTCTGCACATTTTCAGAAGTGTTATCGATTAAACAATCAATAATGACAGTAATTGTTTGTTGCAGCCTCAACATTAATATTGTTTAATCTGACAAATAATCAGAAAAATCTGACGGTTTTCAGGATCTTAAACAAACACGGACAGAAGTTCATAATTATGATTCTCCACGGAGAAGAAGTCTGTTCTTTCTCTTAACACTTTGATCCTGTCAGACATGCTAATATCAATAGGATTGATTATCTACGTATTGATCTTTGATATTCTAAAAAGCTGAAGTAATTTAGCTTTTAGTAATCAGCTAAATGTCTGAAAAGCACTCCACCCGTCTGTATGTATGATCAAGCAGCTGTCTTTGCTCTGCAGCAATTGAGATAATAATCCACCAGAGTTTAATCCTTTTCCAAAAAAATATCTTTTAGACGTCCAACTCTGCAGACGTGCTGCGGAGAGACAAAGCTTTTATTTGTTTCGGAGTCTCCGGAGATCTCCGCTGGGACGGAGGGAGAGATCTTCACGATGAGAAAGAGTCCAGACCGTTTTTATAAAGCTCGTACTGAAGCCCAAACACAAAGAAAAGTTCCTCTCTCCTCGACCTCGCAGGGCCTCGTGAAGCACCAGCATTTCCTTTATTTTCTACAGCGCCGTGAACGCGGTGTTGGTGTTTGTGCCTGCTGATTATTACAAATGTCTATTCAGCTTTTTTAATTTTTATTTCTATTCAAGCTGCAGAACATCAGTCACGTCCCTGCACAGCTGCGACCGCACCGCAGTGAATTATACGATGTTGAAGAACGACTTAAAGGAGAATTCGCCGCCTTTTATGTGGACGTCCAATCAGCGTTGATGGTAAATGAGGTCGATTCCTCAGCTTCAGTGACAGACAAAGCCGAGTTCTACGCAAACTCTGTGGTTCTTCCTGCATCCGGCGCCGTCATTCGACGTGACGGTGACGTGGCTGGAGGGAAGGAAGAACTACAAACTGCTTCAGCTGGTATTTCTCTGCGTAGCTCAAACACAGAACGTCCTTGTTCTCTTCGCTTGAATTGAATAAATAGCTTCAATCTATTCTATTTAATGTGACTCAACAAGAAATAAACTGTTCAAGTTAATCCACAGCTCCTTCATTGACGCCGGCCAGAGCTCACTCCGCCCTACATGCACCACGGCAAGAACTCTTCCTGTTTATTTCACAATAAGAGCCCCTACTTGCTTCCTAATGTGAGCTCTTATACAGGCAGTTATGTGCAGTTACTTAAACATCATGCAAACAGAATGTGCATGTCAGCGTTTAGCACCAACACTGATTGGACGTCCACACAGAGAAGGTGTCACACGTTCAGCTGGTCGTATCTGATGCTCGTGCACTTGGTATCTTGCAGATCTTGGCATTGAAGTTCGTCATCATAACGTTACCATAACAGACAGGAACAAAGGCCAAAAGCAAGAAAACAAGGATCCGCATCCGGAAATTGAGATTGTGCTTTGTGTTACATCTCCGGCCCTCAGCTGGCTCACGCTCGTGCGTATCATGTACACGCTGTTTATTTTCGCTCTTTGATTCGAGGTTCTTCTGATTCTGATTATGCTGCTCTGAGCTTTTGATCCGCTGCTGAGTCTGAGACACGACTCAAGGACACACGTTGGACCTGCAGCTGCTACAGTAAAAACACGCTCCTCTGTCATTAAAACGCGTTTGCATTGTCCCAAAAAAAGCCTGGACGCTTTCTACCAAAAGATGTTTTGAGGAAAACCAGGTGGCCAGATAGTTTTCTATAAGATGATCTGTTAACACAAGATGCTCCACAGATGTACAAACAAACACAAACAGGAAGAAATGCACTTACACACAAGCAGATGTGAGGTTTGGGAGTTTTGGGGGGGATTTAGAGCTGCACAGAAATAAAAATGAAATAAAAATATCTGCCTCATTATATCAAAATGACCTAACTATGACCACAAACAAAGGCCTGGTCTTCACTTTCAGGTTGGAACACATGTGGAAGCATATGTCTAATCAGCTCACGAGAAGCCACAAACTCTTTGTTTTATTCTGCTAATCATTTCGTTTTCTCTTCCAAATGATATCAGAGAAGAACATATTTAGTTCACAGGCCAGAAGCTCCATCAGCCACTTTCAGAGGAGTCCAGTCGACACCTTGATGACTTTGACTGCAAAACTCAGCAAGACTTGCAACTCGACTTGGACACCAACGACTCGTGACTTCACTTGGACTCCAGCCTTTTGACTTAAAAATACACGATACTTTCCCCCAAACCCAGAGATTACAGTGCATAAAAAGTATATTACTTAAAGTTAAGTTAGGAGTTTGACACTTAATTCTACACAGGATCCAATGAAGATGCAGGAGAGAACCAGGAAGAACTACAGTCACGTTACCGAGCGCCATTTGGAAGAAATGAGACCAAAGATCATTTTCTACGTGTACAAAAACTACGCAGGGGTCAAGAAAAACCCCACAAAGACTTGAGACTTGTGACCTGCGGAACAATGACTTCTATTCTATTAATCTATTATCTATTTAAAGAGCAGAGGATGATCATCTGGTGACCGAACACGGTGTTGCTCTTACCATAGACGGGAGGTCACAACATCTGTCCCTGCTGGTCCAGCCCAAGCTGCACACAATATCGAACATCTGGAGCTGGAACTGTGGAGAAGAGGGGGGGGGAAGGAAAACATGGAAATGGTGTTGTGGTACATGTGTCTCCGATACGCGCTCCCAGAAGACAAATAGAAAGACCGCAGAGAGCAGCACAGACGAATCCCCTCAGCCCGAGAAAGACAGGAAGCGTCTCGTGTTGCAGCCATGAGGCGCTGAGCATCTTCATCTTCATTTAGTTCAGTAGGAAACACTGACCTGTGTTTTAAACTTTCACTGATGCACCAAATTACAAGCTTTTGCCTATATTCTGAAAAAGACAATAAGCTGTTAACATGTCTCTCTCTCTCTCTGTCTCTCTGTCTGTCTCTCTCTCTGTCTCTCTCTGTCTCTCT
>CALSBV010010276.1:131883-151526 GCA_943590825.1 Bovichtus diacanthus
TCCTCCACAGAGGTGCATCATGGGAGTTAGGGTTAGTTTCTCCTCCTCTCCTCATGAATGAAGCAGTTTGAGGTTAAACAGCAGAGTTTCTCCTGCTCACTGTTCTGCTGTCGCTCACGTTTGTCAGCTTGTTTCTCTGAGAACTTCAGATCCAGACGTTCAGGACTAAAATCCTTCATCTTCAAATATAGAGTTAAAAAGCACCAGGATGTAAAAAATATGTCTTAAAACTGGATAAAAAGTCAGTTTGTGAAGCTTCTGGCAGACAAACACAAGCTGACGCTGCTCAAAGGGAGACGACGCCATGACAGCAGAGAGGAAACGATGCCTTCAGGGACAAGTTTCTCTCAACACAACTCTACATATACAACACAGGGAGACAGTTTTTAGACATTTTAGGTTAAGTTACGTATTATACCTTTAAGTAAAAGAGTCTCATCTTGCAAAATACGACAAAGATGTTTGACTTTGATGAGCTTTTATTTCTGTAGCTCAACGTAATCACGCAGAAGTCTCAGGTAAAATGAAGACTGCACTGGAGCGACATCATTATATATATATATATTCAAACCAAACCAACTCAGCCTGAGTGCGACCGTCTAGTGATCATTCATATAGCGTCCAGGAGAGCAGGTGGCTGCCTCCATCAGTCCATTACAGCTCGAACTGGATGTAATCAATAAAAAACGACCTGCCGCGGACCATCTGTTGTCGTCTGAAGCTGCATGTGAGCCGACTGTAATATGCAACACATTTGGAATCTCAGGCATCCGCAATATCTGTATGACCCCGGGACGTCCAGCGAGTACAAAGCGCTGCACAGATGCTGTGTGAGTATCTGCTCTGCACGGTGAACGAGGTTTGTCTCCTGGAGTTAATCCAGATAAAGGACGTGCAGCGTGCGAGCGGTTTTTACCTTGTGGAAGCTTCCGTGGAAGATCCTCTTCACCGGTGCGTTGTCGAACGTGACCCTCTGGATCTCCCCGCGCGTGTCTTTGTTGTAGAAGGACACAGTCTGGCTGGAGGCTGAGCAGAGCGACGGGGACAGAAACAGATGTTACTCAGAGAAGCTGCCTTGAAACTGCAGAAGCAGAGATTTTTAACTTTAAGTCCAGAGTATGCATCGAACTCTGAAAACACTGGATCCTACACTTCCCATAATGCAACTCAACAGCATCCGGTGGAGCGTCCGTTTAAAAGCTGTGTTACACGTGTGAAGAGTGAAGAGTGTTACATAAGCCTGGGACACAGATCAATGGGACAGACACTAGTCCCCAGCTTCAGACAACTGTGGGACATATTGGGAAGATTTGCTTCCTGGTGTTGGACGATTAAACTGATATGAGAGGGAACACAGTGTGTCGGGTTTTATTTTCAGGTTTTATCTAATCATTCTTTGGTGGAAGGAATGAATGGGTGGGCTGGGTCATCGCTGATACTTACGGTCGATCGTGACTCCGGTCTCCGGTTTGTGGTCTTTGCTGGACACCTGCCAGATGTCGAAGGCCTCTTTGGGCGAGTCGGCCAGGAGGCGGAACATGAGGATGATGGTGTAGGCGTGGGGGAGACCGTCAGGGTGGATCTCTCTGTTCAGGAGACGCAGACACACGTCAGATAAATACGTATCCAGACTGACATGTGCACTCACTCCAGTACTGTACTTTATACTTTTCTATCCCTACATTCGTCAGATCACAGTTTTTCATCCCCTCCCTGGACGTGTTGATAAAGTGAAACATGAAGTGTGAACTTTATGTGTTGAGAAGAGTCTCCTCCTCCTTCAGCTAAAGGAGACACATCGGGAACATTTCAGTGCTCGTGCACAAACATTTGTGTATCTGGAGTTTCGACCAACCCACAAAGTGTGAAATGAGACGGTCTCGCTCAGAAAACACGGGGCTCAACCAGCCATGTATATCTGGCTCATTAGAAGACACCGCCCACCTGTGTGAGCATCTCCGCCCACGACTTGGGAAACAGCTTTGCGCCGGACTTTCCGTGCTCTCTGTATTATATTACAGCGTTTCTCTTCTTTCACATCGTGCACATCACAGCGTGCTTCTCATTCGTCCCTCTGATGTCACTACACAAGTCAAACTTGGTTCACAGTCAGAACTCGAGGTGTTTTCCACTACGTTGTGATGTTCTGGATCTGGGACGCCTGCGTTGGGCGGAGGCCAGTGTTAACAGTCTACTTCGCGGTTGGGTTTGCACTCAGTGGCCTGACGGAGGCTTCAGAGACTGTTTTAAAAGGGAGGCTGCGTCGTGACCCGCATGACCTCACGCAGCATCGTAAATCCACTGACCCAGTTTGTCATGACACGGCTGAGCAGAGTTTGTAGCTTTGACACGTTTTGTAAGGTTTTTGCATTTCAGTGTCATGCTACAACACAAACATGGAAGACAGTGAAGAGCAATTCTCAAGAAATAAAGAATAAAGACTAAATCCATCATGCAAACGGTGTCTTGCAGCCTCAGTAGTTGAGCTATAACTCATGGGGCCGAGTCGTAGCGAGTTATCCTCGTTAGCGCATTAGCTCGTTAGCTTAAAGCACCGTACGAGCTCGGCACTCTTCCACAATGCAGCTTCTCATAAAGCGTTTCTTTCTAAAACGCTGCAACTTGATGTGAGATTTAGTGGAGAAGAAGCCAACATGGAGGGTTTTTTTGGGGTCATATCATGCTAAGTTCTACAATCAAGAAACCACAAATGAGGCAAGCTGCAGAAAAGCAGAAATACAAGAAGATTATTGTATGACGCAAGTAAAATACAAAAACATTCTGATGTGTGTAAGAAATGCATGAAAGCCGCTGCTGTAAAGTATCTTTCATTCTGACCACAGGCATTTTCTTGCCTTTTAAGTTTGTTACTTAGCGTCTTTTGCACAAACAGGCGGTTGTTGGGCATGAGGTTGTAAATCCCTATGAGGTCATTTCAGGAGTCAGAGCAGCTTTTCCCCCCGAGACATATTTAAATCACCGCTACTGTACGAGTGCACAGCGGTCCTGGCGCTCGCACAAGCCAGAGAAACTGGCGAGGAGGGTCACGAGACTCACGTGCTGGGCTGAGTCAGGAAGGCGTTCTTGTGGAGTCTGTATGACGGGTAGCTGTTGAAGGAGCCCGGCTCCATGGAGACGCCTTGAACGTAACCGTAGGTCTTCTCCGTCAGGTTGAACGCCTCGAGCATCCTGAAGCCTGCAACGCAACAAAGCTTTAAGCGAGACGTTCAAGGACACGTTTAAAAAGGACAACGGCGAGTTCAGTTTTTCTGCAAAAACAGCCTCGAACTTACCAGGTGAAGTAAATCCATTCAGGTAAATCAAGGGACAAGCTGTGCAACAAGAGAGAAGGACGCTGATCAGATTTTACCCCGAAAATAAACAACTTCCTTTGTATTTGGTTTGTCAGTGAAAGCTCAAACTCACATGAGGTCGCGGTCTCACAGATGAAGGTGATCAGGTTTTCTTTGATGGTGTCGAAAGCGTCGAAGTCGTCCACGACAAAGACGTGTCTGTCGCTGGGTTTGCTGCCGATCTCCTGCAGCTCCACGAAGTCCACATCGGCCACACCAATGGAGAACACGCTGTAACCTGAGACAGGACGCAGAAATCAGAACGTCCTGAACAAAACACAGCGGCTGGTGCGTCAAGACGCAGCGTAGACGCAAAACAAATTTGAAGCAGAGCAGTTTCATTAATATGCATCATCATTCAGATCAGTACTGAAGTCAGCCTTTATGGTTTCAGTCATATTATATATATTTCGGTTGTAAAACAGTGGTGTCTTGTGAGATGAGCCAAATGTTTGGCTCTCAACAGAAAGAATACATAAATGAATTCACAGAGAGACTTGTTGTGTAAAAACTCTCGTGAAAATAAGTTTCTTTAGCGTGAACTAACTTTCTTACTCTCTTATTATCCCGTTACCTGCGTGCTGCAGCTGGGCAGCGCTCTTCTTCACCTCGTCCTGAGAGCGTCCGTCAGTGATCGCCACGACCACCTTGGGGACGTTTCTCCTCATCCCATTGTCAATAGAAAAGGCCTTCTCATGGGTGTGTTTCAGCGCCACCCCTGCTCAGCAGAGGAAAACCGTGTCAGGAAAACAACTAAGGGAGCGTCTCTGCATCTGCGGCATGTGGGAAGCGATCAAACCTGTCTTGGTGTTTCCTCCTCGGTACTGGATGTGATGAAGGGCAGACATGGCGATGCCTTTGTCTCGATAGGCGTTCAGCCGGAACTCGGTCTTCGCGTCGTCGCTGTACTGCACGAAGGACACCTGTTTGGAAAGTCACATCACGGCCGTGAGCAGGAAGTCATGTATATCATACATAAATATAAAGTTACACAGCATATATCGCAATCTAACCTCAGAGGAAGACACACACACACACACACACACACACACACACACACACACACACACACACACACATACGACTACCTCGTCTGTTAAAAGCAAGAAAAATAAAATTCTGTTGTTATTCGCGAAAATATGCAAAGTTGAGTTTGACTCCGTGCTGGAAACATAAAACGCTGGAGAATAACATTGATACAGATACAAAGACCTGATAAGAAAGCTTTTAACGTTATAAATCAAACAAGGAGATATTCACTTCCAGCTGTGACCTTTTTAAAAAATGTTTTATCTTTAGTCGCAAATTGGGAAAAAAATATTTTTTTATTGGGCAGCAAAAAAATCCGTCTTTATCCAGATGGAAGAGTCTGCTCGAAACAGCTGGAAGTGTTTTTTAACAACTTTGTTTAAAAATAAATAAATAAAGATGATTAAAGATGATAACACGTGATACTACTTATAGACTTAATATACAAACACTATGTGTTGTATGTGCATATCGTGTAAAGCTGCGTGTATTGCACACTGAAAATATTTGTGAAAGTCAAGGAAACAACTCTTGCGATCAAAGTTTCTGCAACATAATTGAATTGTGCTCGGCATCCAATGTTTTGGGCCTGATTTTCTTGAGACTTGGTGAAAGCGCGTGGCACGTGCCGAGGAAGATCGAAGTACATTGTGGAGCGGATCCGCATCACGGGGCAGATACACGCATCGCTTTACACTTTCGTTAACTTTGAGAGATAGCTAGCTCTCCTCGTGCTCTTCTTCTTCTTACTGTTTTAACTGTGCAGATGAGAACTGCTGCACACGTATTGATGTCAGAGCGCGCCTTCGTCCCTGGATCTACACAAACCTGCATTCCTGAGGGTCCGACGACATCGAAGGCAGCGATCATGCCGGAGACAAAGTGCACGACTTTGTTGAAGCTCCCCTCGCCGATGCTCCAGGAGCCGTCGATGAGGAACACCACATCTGCTTTGGCACCTCTGCAAACTGAGGCAAGAAAACAAGTGAGCGTGGAGCTCTGAAGTCCAGCGGCCGCGCCACACACGCCATCATCACACGGCATAATTATCGTTCGTGAGCTGGAGAGCATTAAAAAAATAAGTCAGCGGAAAGCACGCAACAAAACATAACGATTGAGAAAAATGACGGGACGGGGGCCATGTGTAGTAATTACAGGCTCCTCCGAACACTGGCCAAACTAAAGGAGCCACATTTGGTGACCAGCAGGGCTGAGAGCCCGTTAATGGGTTCCTCTCAGACCCAAACGGATTGGACAAAAAGCTTTGAATAATCTTTGCCTTATGTGGCGCCGCACACTCTGTAATCTTCTTTATCTTTCTCCTCCGGGTCAGAGATTTAAAAACAGCTTTTTACACAATACATGACACAAACAGATCCTCTGGGTCTACCTTCCTTTAACGGGCGTGTTCCCCTCCCTGCGCCCTGCAGGGCCAGCAGCACATGTGGCGGCTATTAATTCCCCGCTGGCGCGGGTCGGATCCAGAAGGAGCTGGCGCTCCGACCGTCGCCCTGTCCAAAAAACGCTGCACTGAGGAGTTTCCAATCAGAGCTGAGCTTGAATGAAAAGACTCGATCCATTCAGACCCGGGCACGGAGCCAGGACTCGCTCCAAGACTCTCTGTTTGGGGCTTTGAGATGTTGGACCTGCTGGTTCTGAACGTGGAGCAGCGTCATGAAGTCACGGGAGGACGTTTTAATATCTTCAAGGCCTCCTTTAACTTCCACAGCAACAACAAACCTGCTGCTAAATGTGATCTGTGAAGATTCAACTGTCACTTTAGATGTAATCAGTGTTGTGAAGCACAGACACATGAGAGCTGCAGTACTGGGTCCAACAGGACCGAGAGTCTTTCCTGTGGCTTTGTTCATTTACCTTTGTTTGTCAACAGGATTATGAATAACTTCTGGATTTTTAAGAACCTTGGTGGAAGGCTGCAGCACGTTGTTTTTAGCTTTATGCTAAAAAGTTTGAATTTGATTAGCTGTAATATGAGAAGACAAAACAATCGTCTTGACAGTCACGAAGCCAAACACACAGATCTGTTTTCTGCACTGTGAACTATCGCTCCAGCAAAGGATTCTTTGTGCCGTTACACGTGAAGGAAAGAGGACGAGGCGCCGACGAGTCAGCGACTCTCGTAACTTTAGCTGATGTGGATGTTTGATGTTTTCACAGGTGAGGAAACTTCAACACTGAGAATTTACTTTCCAGTGAAACTAAGTAAACTTCTCAGTCAGCGCCGACGCCATTAAACACTGACTGCTGTGCTGTTGATGAGAAAAGTCCAACTAAAATGAAGTTTAAAAAGTTAAAACTTTACAAAAATATCTTAATTTTTGTCGACAAATAAAAAGGAGACGAAATGCTTTTTAAATCTATCTCAGGACTCACAAACTAGTAAGAAACGAGCTGATATTTTACCTGAAATATTAAAAATAATCTGTTTTCTTTGACTAAATATACTAACATACTTATAGTGGGACTGATGCCCAGACTGTTAGTCCACTAAAGCTTGACTAAAACTTTCAACGCAGGCTGAATAGAAATGAAGGCTCTTACCTGCCCACGCTGGGGGGATGGTGGGGGGAGGGGTCGGCGTCGGGGGGAGTGTCGGCGCTGGAGTTGGCTTCACCGCTACGAGAAACAAAATCAGCTCCGTCAACGTCTTTGTGATAAACACAGAACAACAGTGTGGTGAGGTCAGCGCTTGGCAGCTCGCCGTCTGCGGCTTCCCACGCGCTTCACATTGTTTCACAGACACGTAGCTCGTTACTACAATCATTTTCCCTTTATACATTTGAGGCGACCGGCTCAGGGTTTAATGGCTGGTTCTCCTTCAGCGACGTGGAGGCAGAACAGCCCGGCAGCATCTGGAAGCTTAGAGCTGTCTCTTCATTCGGGTGTGAGTTGAGTATGATGTCAAACTGGTCCAACTTCATTCAACGCTTGATAAGAAAAACGGCATTTTTTTGCACTAAAGACAAGGAAGTTAAAAGAGCACGTTTTTGCTAGGAATTCTAATTGTTTTCCAGATGTTTATACTGCATTTTTAAACAGCAGAAGCAGGTCTTAAAGCTTTCATTTTGGGTCAAAAATGTGAGAAAATGCAAACACGATTTATCCTCAGCGGTGGAAGAAGTACTCCAATACCACAGTGTAAAAATACTACAAGTACAAACATATAAGCGTCTAAATATACTATCAGGAAAGTCTACACGTGAGTGTCTTTTAAAGCTGGCTGATGAGTTTCAGTGTCGTCAGTCTGACTGAGATAAATAAAGTTTGCACTGAATTGTTGATGCGTTCTTGTGTTCCTCCGCTGGCAGACGCTGGAGGAGACAGTGACGCTTCAGGGACACTTACATGTTCTCTCCTTGGCGCTGACGCCCGGACCCTCCAGGTTGGGCGTCTGGACAAAGACGGTGGCGGTGTACAGAGCGTCCGGGGACAGTTTGTCGAAGCAGTACTGAGGCAGCCCGGCGGGGATGGTGATCTCATGCTGTCCTTTACTGGAGGCTGCAGCAGGAAGAGAAACCGTCGCCAGAGTTATGAAAACGCCTCGCAGGCAATCAGGCGCTTCACACAAGCGTTACACATCATGTCCAACAAATAAAAAAACACTTTCAGGATATTTACACACGCTCTGAGGAGGCACAACCGAGCCACAGCTCTTACTTAAGTGTGTTACAGCGTAAAATACATCGTTTTATTCATTCTTCTCAACATTGTCACAGGAGAGTGAATCACACACACTGGGTTTTACATCATTTTTCAGTTGTGAATCATCGTGAAAGATTAATATAAATGGTGAAAGAGATCCATTGTATGCATCTCCAGGGGTATGGTAGCATTAATGATAATTACCAATGACTCAAAGATTACTTCCCCAGGCGCGTATATGTCTGGCGTTTAGACCCGAGCTGCATTATAATGTTGGCCACTTCAGCCTGTATTTCAGATTCACACTTTTTCATTTTACAGCACTTTGCTGTTTCTGGGCTGCATTTCAGCCTCTATATATTTGGATTTATTGATAAATAGTTGGTGTGTTTCACACATTTGGCACTTTGGTGCTTTTCTACAACTTTAAGTTTCCCTAAACTCTCGTAACTTTAGCTGATGTGGATGTTTGATGTTTCCACAGGTGAGGAAACTTCAACACTGAGAATTTAATTTCCAGTGAAACTAAGTAAAGTTCTCAGTGTGAAAGTATTTGTAAGTTCATAGAAGTCAACGAGAAGTGAAAACGTAAATAATCTAAATTAGAGAAAAGAATATAGATTATAAACTTAGATATGTTAGATTGAGAAAGTCTCTCTGCTCAATGCTTTTCTTTTCTTTTCCTCTTGTTTTAAAAATGCTCGATGAATAAAGTTAAAAGTTAAAATGATCTTGTGAAAAAGTGACCCCAGTTAAACCCAATGCAAGCAGGGAAACAGTATTTTTGAGCCTTTTTTTTAAATGTTTTTATTATTTCTGTTGCTGTATTTTCTGTTTTGTTGCTACCAACGACACATAAAAGATTAGATAATGCTTCTTAAATTCTGCAAACGCGATGATGTCACCCAAAAACTGACCCGTCCAGGGCCGTGTTTACATCTGGGCAGTGACATGTACTGATTGAAGGTTTCCTATTTACACTGTGCGTTCTGGAGAGCACAAACAAACAAAGCGTGTTTATCGCAGAGACAGCTGCCATGAGCGATCATCGCTGCTCGTCCAGCGTCTCGGGCCGACGGAGCGACTCTCCAGTTCGAAGCGTTTCATAACTCTCTGTCAAATGACAGAATCCAGCAGCTCCGGTGACGCAATACTTTCTGAGTGAGCTCAGCGATAAACAAGCTCGGATCGAAGACACTTCGTATAAATTGTTCTGAGAAAACACACATGCCTCTCCAGAACAGTGGCCCTCGTTCATCAAGAGAGCAGACACACGCAGCGGGATGTTGACAAAATATAATCCCTGAAGTATTTCAGCTGGATGTCACAGGATTCTTTAAAAAAAATAAAAATAAAGAAACTGGCAGCCACATGTTCTCCTCCTCACCCGCGTTTCCATGGCTTTGTAAAATATGGAGGAAATATTGGAGGAGTTTCTCCACGTCTCACCACTGTCCTGGACCCATGTTTGCATTTCCAGTTGAGGACAAACAGTTGAGTGATTTGTTGACTTGAGAGCGTCTGAGACGGAGGATTCTGCTGCTCTGGTTGTGGTTAAAGCTCTCGTCTGTCTCACGCGAGCAGACCCAACATTTGCTCTGGCAGCCTGTCAAAGCGGCTCCGAGCGGCTAATGACTACCACATAGATGCTCCAACATGGACGCTGCACTCCTGCTTCTCCCTTCTCTTTAACCGCTAACCCGCGTCCACGTGCCAACGTGAACCAGATGGGATTCAAAGACCCCTGCAGTCGTCGAAAAGGACGCCATCGTCGCAGACGGAGACGCAATTAGAGCTCGGTGGTCGGACGTTTTCAATCCACGCCGAAGCTCGAAGCTCGCATCGCGAGGAAGAGGCCGAAAGATAAACAGAAGTCTAGACGTGATCCCACCGGCCGACACAGCCCGCTAGACGCCGCGAAGGGTGCGTCGGAAACCGGCAGAGCATCCGTGTATCCGCCGAGGTGAGCTCATCTGGAAGTGCGCCTGGAAACATCTGCCGGGAGTCGTGTTGCACACATTACCATCATGCATCACCTCAAACGAGTCGGCTCCGATCAGCGTCTGAGCGTTAAAGTGGACCAACGCCATCAGGTTCACATGCAAATCGAATGTCAGCGACGACTACTAAAGAGATTGTAATGAGGAATAAATGTGTGTTGTGGCTGCGATCTACTCAAAGGGGAATTAAAGGACCATTGACTGAAAGAAAGACATTTAAAAACATCTGTTAAGTTCGTCGACTGAGGGAACGCAACGAGGCGACTGAGCCTTTGGCCCACTGATGAAAGTATTGCAATATTTAAATATTTATACATTTGCCGTATTACGAACTGGAATTCTGTGGCGACATTCCCAGAGAGAATCTGCTGCAAGTTTCTGACAACGCAGCTTCACATTAAAAGCCTTGAACTGGTGACACGCGAGTTGACTTTTATTGTGAAGTCGTCACAGGAAACGAGCTTCTCAGTGCTGCGTTCACTGTCACAGACTCATGTTGTCTGAGTCATAAAATCAGATCCCGGCTGCTCACAGAATTATTCTTTTTCTCTTTTTTTTTATACGACAATAGTTGTTTTTTCTGGGACTTGTATTATTAAAGCACTCGTTTCTCTGCTGGGACTTTCTGTCAGCTGCAAAGAGATTTAATTGACGTTATAAAGAACGTAGTTTGCTTGAGGATCTCCTGATTTTAGTGCGACTTGATGAAATGTCGTGCACGGTGCTGTGTTGTCAGACTTACGGTCCACGGGGTGCAGCTTGATGCGGTACGACGTGGCCGCCCTGTGAGGAGCCCATTTGATGCAGAACTTGTCGTGGTCCACGTTGTAGGTCTCGATGTTGGTCACGTTCAGGTAGACTGCAGGGGACAGAAAGTCACTTTCACACCAACCACATCGAAGAGGAAGCTTCAGAGTTTGTAAAACTTTACGAACCGTCTTTGTGAAGCGTTTGGATTTGACAGAGAGATAATTAGTAACGTCAGGATTTTCATGACTTTTTGTCCTGAGAGTTTTTAAAAGAATCAGGAACGTCAAAGTTACAAAAGTCAAAAGCTCCTCATATATATATATATATATATATATCAAGTCACGAGTCTTCATAAGAGTCTTCTGACTGCAGACCACAGACTGTGTGCTGATCGTGTTTTTAAAAAGCCGAGACAAAATGATTTAAAACATTTTACTGGCTTTAAACTGAGACTTGAAGGTTTTCAAGTCTAAAGTCATGTGTTAAATGCAAAAGTGTTTTTCTAAAGTAAGTCCAAAGTCAAGTTCTCTTTTTCTTTTCTTTCCTTGAATCCAATTCAAGCCTCTGGAGTCAAACTGTGTCAAACACTTTGCACATATTTGGGCCTTTTTTCCTGCATCAAGTTTTAGTGGAAATGTCTTTATTTATGTAAATGAAAACACAAAAATCACGTGTCAGCTGACTTCTCCAAACATAACGTAATAGACGCAGTGAGAACACGCAGGCATGAGTTGCTCTGCACATCGCTGCGTCGAGGCGCTTCATCACGTGCACGTGTTCTAAACGTTCCACATATTTGTGTCTGGATGGAGCGTAGATCTGTACTCACGTGTGGTTCCCTCCCCGGGCAGCGGGTCGCTCATGCCGCCGACGTACTGAGCCACCACTTTCAGATCGTAGGTGGTTCCAGGCAGCAGGTTGTGCAGAGTGTACGAGGTCACGTCGCCCACGAAGAAGTCCACGGGCCGCTGCGTGCCTGGGAAGCACAGCAGAGAGAACAACGTGCAGGACTGAAGCACGTGTGATTACAGAGCAAACACGCATCTCACGCTCAGCACATCAAAGAGCGTGCAGAGCCATCACAACGACGTGGGAAGCTTTCTGCAGATGTGGACTCGCAGCAGGAGCCAAGTTCTCACAGATACGAGGGAAACGACCCCGACTCAAGGTCCACTTACTGGCTTTCTTTCCTGACTATCACGCTGTCACACTGAATCACAGAGACGGGGCGATTCAGCTGACAGCTCCAGAGAAAGCCAGTAAGTGGACCTTGAGGATTAAGCCGTTTTGAAAGAGATCTTAAGCTCCTGATTTTACAACAGTAAAACATTTTCACATGTTTAACCAAACACATACGTGAGCGATGCAGATTCTTCTATATCTCATGTGAAAACACTGAACATGCAGTGACGGCCGCTGTGAAGAATCATAATTATATATGTTTTATTTTCTTTATTTTACTTAAAGAAGTAGTTGCCTTTGCAGCGTGACAGCTTTTCAGTTGATAATCCGTGTGTAGTTTGGGCCGTTTGTTCTCACCTGCAGGAGCGTAGATGATTCTGTATCCCTGGACCGGAGCCGACACCGGGTCCCAGGCCACTCGGAACCTGGTGTACCACTCGTCTGAGACGCGGAGGTTCCTGGGGCTCAACATCCCGACTGAGGAGACACGAGTCGACAACAAGCAACGTTATTATTATCCTCAGCTTCTTTTTCTCTGTTAAATGTAACTTTAAAGGTGCTTTATAAATAAAGTGTGTTATTATTATAAAGAGGCATCGTCAGAAGTGCATCAAGATATCAGATCAGTCTGGAAACAGCTTTTAAAATAAGCTAAACAAGCATAAGAGTTGTGATATCAATAATTATGCACATTTTTTAAGTTACCCAACAGAGTTTTTTACATAGAAAAGAAAAAGAAAACTGTCAAATAGGAGAAAAACGGTGCAAAAATCTATATTTCCTCAAGAAAACGATAATTTTTCTTTGCTTTTTCAACATCAAGCATAAAAAAAGGAGCTGGATGAACACTTAATTAGCTCCATTACAAGTGCTCCACGTGTTTAGAGTGGGGTCTTTCTGCTGTTTGTATAACTAATGCTACTGCTCAGCAGCAAAGTGGCTCCTGTGAGCTCCCAGCGGCCCCTCACACTGACACGTGTTGCATGTATGTATTTGTTTTCACTGCGCAGCCCCGCAGAGCTGCGAGCTGTCGGACTGTTTAATGTAACTGTCGTATGGTGACACAGAGGTCACGGGTTCAATCCCGGGGACAGCCGATTGTTCTTACTTCTCGTGGGAAAAGTTGTCTTTCTCTGATCTCTTTGCTTTTTATTCCCACATTACAGATTACTGTTCCAAATAAATCTGGCGATGCATCTTTATGAGTCTGATCCAGACAGTTTTCTCTCCTGCGTTCGTCGGGTCGACACGGTTACGTGTCCGTGCAGCTGCCTCACCTGTGCGTCCGTTTCCATTGAGAGACCCGCCGAGACCATCGGCGTAGATGGCCTCCACGGTGATGTTGTACGGGGTGTCGGGCAGCAGGTTCTGCAGCTGGGCGTTGTTTCTGTTGCCTGGAACCACAGTCTGCGGATCAAAACAGCACGGAGTCAGAGCGACACACACACACACACACACACACACGCAGGACATTTTAAATGAGTGCTCACTTTCTGCAGCTGACTGGTGAGCAGGCTGCTCGTCGAGGCTCAGCTCAGCCCTCATGGAGACTCTCTTCACGGGTTTATTTAGCGTTTTACCGCTGACATTAACATCACGTTTATTTTTGCAATTTTTTTTTTTTAAATCCACAAATCAGTTAATTTCAGTAAATTGTTTTTGGTTTTCTCTTCAGGTCACGTGTGCTTCTGGCAGGGAAACTGTTGCTAAGACTCCTCGTGCTTAGCGCAGGTGAAACATTAAGTTAGGACTTTAATGTGAATGTAAAACCTCTGAGTTGCTGTGACTCTTCATCCCATCAGGGAAACATGTTGTACAAATCTAACTGTGACGCATAAATACCTCCGAGCAATCTGTCGCTGTTATGAAATGTTGAATTTTAACATACTTTTATGTTCCGGGCCTTAAAATGTGGTTTCCATTTCTTTTAGTCTCCAACAAACAGGAAGGAATCATTTTGTGTCCTGAAGCAGAACAGATCAGTGGGCTCGTGGAAGCTGCGTACAAACACCTCCATGAGCCGCAGATGCTAAATTGTAATAATTGTATTAATTGTAATAATTGCATCTGAATGGTTAGAAGTCCTCCTGTCAGTCCCAGTCTGGAGGAATCCTCTCATGTTAGCTGACTCATACAGAACAAGTGCTTCTCTAACAAGTGGAGCGGGAGCCCAGCTGGGCCGTCTCCGCCCTGCCCGCGCTCTAACTCGTTATTTAGGACTATTAGCGTTATTACGGCCCAAATTGTGCTGTTTGTTTAACAGAGCCTGTAATTAGTCTCACTAATCGGTGATTTATAACCCGAACGGGCCAAAGGAATCCTGAGATGTGACTTCACCGCATAGCTTGTGTGGAACGTCACGGCGAGAGTATCAAGAGTTTATCCAAAGCGTTTATCCAAAGTAAAAAAACAGCCATTAACTCAAATGAATTTCTCGTTATTGCTGAAACGTAGATGACGTGAGATTTTGTTTTAATCCTGATGCATTTTCTTTGTGTCTTGACAAAAATCTGCTTCCAAAGTTTTTTAATTCTGGAAAGAGTCTTTAAAGGCACAGCGCAGGATTTTCCTAAAAGACAATGTAGAACCAAAAACACCAACGTGAGACTTCCTGCGTGTCTGTATCTGCAGAGTTTCTCTTTGTGTTCGGGACATTTATGGGGGTCAACCTCTCGGACAGTAAGCACTTGAAATGGCATCTCCATCTACAGAAATGGCAGATCAAATGCAAACCCAGCGAGGCCACATGCCAAGCGGACAAAGGTTCCATAGCGAGAGTGAATGTGGCCGTCCCCCTGCAGCCAGGCTGCTCACGCCCTTGTGATTGGTGTGAACTTACGAACTCTGTGATGGGGTCTCCGGTCATGGGGGCGTAGGAGATCCTGTACTGCCTCACGGGACCCTCTGCGTGGTCCCAGCCGAGGGTGAGGGTGCTGGTGGTGGCGTCATACACACGCATGTTCCTGGGACCGGCACGCGGCACTGCAGCGCACACACATGGGATATTACTCAGCAACAATTAAAAATAACGTTTGTTGCCTTTGTAGAGAAACAAATCCATTTAAAATACCACTGTTGCAAAGTTTAAGTTCAGGGAAAGGTCTCTTTAGGTTAAAGAAATGTAACCACATCAGCTGGACCGGTGCAGCCAAACTAAAGGTGCATGTTGGAACCCACTGGATCACCCTTTAAACTGTCAGCAATTTCTCTAATTTTCATTTAAATAAGACAAGATGAGATAAAATACTAACAGAGCTCCTCTCATACTTTAAACTCATTCTGTAAAACAGTATGTAACGTGTTTCAGTAAAGCTTCATTGGTGTTATTAAGCTTTTTAAAGTTAACTGGACTAACCAGCATGTTTTCATCTTTTCATTGACTCTGTTGTTGTTTATAAAGATCTGCAGCAGCCACCACGACTCACATCTCAGTTGAATGTTTGTCAAACTAATTTTAACATTTGTCTTGACTAGTTTCGGCTGCTCCACTGACTGCACAGCATCAAAATAAATCCAAATACATCTTTTAACAGTCCACGAAGAAACAGAACCAGAAGTTACCTGGATGCAGCTGCAGCTTTCTGAGTGCATATCATGTCACTTCATGTCACTTCATGTCACTTCAGTTCACTAACGTAGAAAGGTGACGTCGTCGTACTGGAGGAGCTTGGTCATGTTCACGTACCTGATACCTGTCGTCACCCCGCTGCACACGGCGCACACAAGATTGCACTTACGTGTTTTGCTGCTGCCTTTGACAGGCGATCCCTCGCCGTCGGCGTACAGAGCCGTGACATCCACAGAGTAGGGAGTGTCCGGGATCAGGTTGTCCAGGAAGGCGTTGTTAAGATTTCCTGGAACCAGGACCTTTGTGGAGAAAGAAACCCAAGCGTCAAAAACAATATAAAGACGTCACCCTCACGACAGCCACGTCGAGGAGCCTTTTCCTATTCAAATGAGCCTCTTCATGCATTACAGAAAGATCTGGCAGCGATAATGTACATAATGAGCTCACTGCTCATCCCACAACCGTGCTTCTCACCAGCGTTGTGCTGCCAGAGTCTCCCTGAAGCACTAACAAAGGCCTGGGAGGTTAAATGCCTAACAAATCCTTCATTCAGTGAGTGGACTGACGGATAAACAGTCTCTGCGAGGAAGCGGCTGGAGAGCGCGGGGGTCTGTCAGCGACTCGGAGCAGGTTCAGACACGTAGCTCGCCGTGTTTTCTAACAACCAGGATGACTGCAGACCGTCTCTTGTCACTGGGATTATCACGCCATTTATCCCTGTTACTGGGCCGTGAACACCAGCAACGTGACATCATGGGAAATGTATCTGCAGGTTGAACTCGAGTCCAGCCTCATCCAGAGCGTTTGTTTCGCCTGAAGCAAATATCTCAAAGGGTTTTGGACCCAAAGCTTCTGGCACGTCGGACCACGGAGCAGGTTGAGATCCTGCAACTGGAAGCACATATGTTCAAATCCCTCCAGTCCAGTCCACACACGAGGCCCATGGATTGGCCGTCGTCCTCTTTAAAACATGATGAATGGCGTCAGGCTGCAGTCGGTGGTCATTTCCTGGAGGCAGAGCGGGTCTCGAGGGCTGAGCTGCAGCTCGCTGGTTGAGGTGGATGTCAGTGGATGGAGCCAAAGAATCCCAGTTCTTCTGGGTAATTAATGGGTTTTTAAGAGGCGTTGTGTTTACTGTGTTAAAGAGTCGACTTGAACGATCCACTGAGACGGTTTTCACCACTACGTAAGTACATACTTTCTAAAAGCTTCAAGTTCAGCTGTTACTTTCGGTTGTTTAAACAAAAAAAATGCTGAAGCCCATCAAGAAAAAAAGTATTTTCACTGGTGACTTTTGTTGTCTACGCTTTCCATATTCATGCATTACACATGATGGATACCTCCATCAACGAGCTTATGTTTTCAGTTCTTTTGTTTGTTTGTCAGCAGGATGACAGTAAAACTTCTGGACCGATGTTCATGAACTTTGGTGGAAGGGCCAACGAACATTACATTATGGAGCGGATCCAAATCACGCGGTGGAAACATGCTTTACTTTTCACACAGCAACAGTGCTCTCACTACTTAAACCAATTTAAACCAATCCAACATTGTGCACACTGTGTAACTCGACTTCCCTGAAAACACAATCTCATTTAAAGGCAGCACAACAAAGCCTTGTGTGTTTCGCTGGTATCTAAAATGTCATCTATCAATGCTAGTTATTTCTGAAATGGAGAAACATTGAGGAATGTGGCTCCGGCAATGGAAACGTTGTTTTCTAGCTGTGTTCGTTTGGCATATTTACTTTGTCCATTATAACTATAAAGGGCTTACTTTTCTACCCCCTGATAGAAATACAAACCTGCACCCAGTTTGCCTAGATTGGTATTTTCCTGACGTTCCATGAGTCAAAGGAATGGAAACAATAACCCAGAATAATGTACATTATAGAGTTGCATGGTATACTAAAATACAACTTCTCCAATCCTAAAAAAAGTCTCTTTTTTCCCAATGTTCGGTACTAATTGTAGGTCTAATGTGTCTCCGGTGAGCCGGGCACAAAACCAGCTCTATAAAGAAATGGTTTTCCCAGTCTGCTGAGGAATAGCTTGACCTCAACGCCGTCCAACATCTCTGGGATGAAGCGGTTCTCGGACTGAGACCTGATCACCCGACATCAGTGCTGGACCCCACCAATGCTCCTGTGTCTGGATGGGAGAGCAGCCAACATCTGGAATAAAGCCTGACACCGGAAGAGTGGAGGCTGCTGGAGCAGCGCACAGTTGACCATGTTTTTTTCAATACATGGTCAACTATCACATGTGGGTGTAATCTTACCGTTTCCACGTAGTTTGGGCCATAAATGACTGAACCTTGCGCTCTGAAATCTATTACTTTTGGCTCTGCCCACTTAGGTTTAACTCAACCAACAATACCAACTTAGCATTTTCTCTTTCAAAGCAGCACTGTCTCTTAGAAAGATTATACAGTACATAGAAGATCGATTTCTCTCATGATTTATGTCCAGCTTCTACATCTGTCATGTAAAATGAGGCCAGTCTGAGCTCCATTATACTGCATTAGTCACCAGTTACTGAATCTTTGTATTTCTGAGCTCATCTTTGTGTCTCTGTGCCAAACCAACTTGCTCTCAGATCAAAACAACATCAAAGTTAATTAAAGTACAACAGAAGTGAAAATAGATGGAGGAAGTGGTGACGACGAGGAATAATGAAGCACTCAGTGTGGGGGCGATAAAGTGTTCGGTGATATTAGCTTCACGGCATCATCAAAGCAGATCCTAATCTTCAAAACAGCCCAATTAGATTACAGCTGTATGGCCCCACAAGCGTCAAGCGTAGAAGCTTCCACTGATGTCAGTCACAGATGTGTACGCCGCGCAACATTTCCAAACTCCAGGTCACAGAGTTCAGGCTCCTTTCTGGTGAAAGAAAGTCCTCGTTTGTCTCCCTGAAATCCAGATATTTGCACCGGTGCATGAAATCAGTGCTGATGGAGAAATAAAAAAAATAAAAAAAAGAAGCTGACAAGCCATGATTTCCATATTTAAGAGCATCACCATAATAACTGCTGCGCAAACATCTGGGCAACATCAACACGGACACTTAGTGAAACATAATAGTAGGAACGGCCAAGATAGACAAACTGTTGTTTCCACGGAATAGACGGAATCAGATGAGAAGAGACGGAAAAAAAATACATTTAAAGTATATTTCTACTTTTAAGAGATGGATAAAAGTGTATTTATGTTTAGACCTTAAGTGATAAACTCAGTTTACAGCTGTACAGTGTGAAAAGAGTCAGAGGTGGGAAAGAGTCAAGTCCCAAGTCAAGAACTACAAGTCCCAAGTCAAGAGCTACAAGTCCCAAGTAAAGAGCTACAAGTCCCAAGTCAAGAGTTACAAGTCCCGAGTCAAGAGTTACAAGTCCTGAGTCAAGAGCTACAAGTCCCAAGTCAAGAGCTACAAGTCCTGAGTCAAGAGCTACAAGTCCCAAGTCAAGAGCTACAAGTCCCAAGTCAAGAGCTACAAGTCCCAAGTCAAGAGCTACAAGTCCTGAGTCAAGAGCTACAAGTCCCAAGTCAAGAGCTACAAGTCCCAAGTCAAGAGCTACAAGTCCTGAGTCAAGAGCTACAAGTCCTGAGTCAAGAGCTACAAGTCCCAAGTCAAGAGCTACAAGTCCCAAGTCAAGAGCTACAAGTCTCGAGTCAAGAGCTACAAGTCCCGAGTCAAGAGCTACAAGTCCTGAGTCAAGAGTTACAAGTCCCGAGTAAAGAGTTACAAGTCCCGAGTCAAGAGCTACAAGTCCCAAGTCAAGAACTACAAGTCCCAAGTCAAGAGTTACAAGGCCTGAGTCAAGAGCTACAAGTCCTGAGTCAAGAGCTACAAGTCCCAAGTCAAGAGCTACAAGTCTCGAGTCAAGAGCTACAAGTCCCAAGTCAAGAGCTACAAGTCTCGAGTCAAGAGCTACAAGTAAAGAGCTACAAGTCCAGAGTCAAGAACTACAAATCCCAAGTCAAGAGTTACAAGTCCAGAGTCAAGAACTACAAGTCCCAAGTCAAGAGTTACAAGTCCCGAGTCAAGAGTTACAAGTCCCAAGTCAAGAGCTACAAGTCCCAAGTCAAGAGCTACAAGT